>JAQFVV010000107.1:941801-1183608 GCA_028023455.1 Epiperipatus broadwayi
ACAAAGCATTTACAATATATATATATATATAAATTAGATAAATTTGAGAAACAATTTTAAAAAAAACAATGGAATTAAAAAAAAAGATAACAAAGGCCATATAAATTTAGTATTATAACCTGGAACAAACAATCCATCATTCACCCAGTTTATAATCCTCAGAAATATCAATGTAAATACACATATATGGAAAGAATTAATGTAACCTGCTCTTCTAGTCTGAATAAAGATCCTTTTTTACAACAACAACAACAATAATAATAATTTGTATATCATCCACATTTTTTCTGCATTCACAATCACACATTTACATAAGGTTGTGTTTGTAATAATTTCAAATTTGTTTGCTTACATATATTCTTTAGTATGCAGTTAATTATATATATATTTAATGTTCCAGATGATGTCAAAAGAAGAATAGCAATATTATCACCTAATGTATACAACTTTGATATCTGATTGGTTCTTTAATCCTACAATGTAATAGTTAATTATTATAGACACAGTCAATTATAAACAAATAGTACTCAGAATTTTTGTGCAGGATAAAAAATATATGATCATTCACTCTGTAGAATATATTTTACTGAGAGAAATTAACCAGATCTTTTTAAATACAGTATAGTTATTGGACAGTAAATGCTTCCAACATTATGACTGAAGTACATCATTTCAAATTGTTTATATTTGCAAAATAATTGGCCATTTTTTTCAGGATGTAGTTAAATGAAAAATATTTCCAGCATTGTGATTGGAGTTTACATTACTTAAATTTGTTCATATTTATGGAAATTATAAGATATCTAGATTTTCTTATTTTGGTCTGCTTTTTACATTTGATGTATTGTTTTATTACTGATATAACTACATAGTTGATATATTTTTCTTTCTCTAGATTTTATTTAGAAAACTAATGACTGTTGTTCATCTGTTGTTTTTATCTTGACATGTATCCTTCCATTTTCTGCTGCCATCATACATTTTTCAAGAATCTTTTATTTAACTTTAATGTTGTAAATGTATTTAGTAAATATTTGAATGATTCTTCTTTATCTATTGCTATAGATAAATAAAATGATTATTAAAATTAAAAAAAAACATTTCATGATTCTCAACTTACATAATGTTTTATAAGAGTAAAGAATATTCATTATACTTTCTGTGGCCATGTTTACTAAATTTGAATTATCAATATCCAATGCCTTATGAGACGGAGGATATAGTTAATGTACTGGACATGGATTTAAGAAGCATTATTATCTAGTATCTATTAATTACTCAAATTTAGCACATATTATAGCAGTGGAGTAAAATAAATAGAATTTGTGACTGTAAGATGATTATTAAAATATATTCAAACATTTTGAAATAAATAGCATCAATATTTATGAAGTATTCAATAATAATTGACATCAGTATTTATAAAGTATTTAATAATAATTAGCCAGCAGCCAGGATTCCATTTGCATTTACAACTTTACCTTGAGGAAATGTTCTCATTAAATTGTCTATATAACTTAGCATTTTAATATTTTCTAAAAAATATTTGATATTTTTTAAGATTGTATGAGGCTATTTACAAATGCTATGCTAGTTTTTGCCTATAGATTTTACTAAACACTAATTGTGATCTTTTCAAGTTTTTCTTATAATTTTTTCCATTCATGTTTCTGGCATGATAAAAAGATAACACATTCAAATACAATCCTCATTAGTTTTATGTCTTAATGCTTAAAAAATAAATACATTAAAAATAAAAACATTATACTGAACTGACATTGCTTGAATAATTATCATTAGAGCAACACAGTGACAAGATGGACTTTAAACTAGGAACCTTTGGTTTCCAAATCATTACCACTACATAGAATATGCCCATTTTCAAATCTTTATAATCTGGCTGATAGTAAATGTTTATGCTCTACTGGATATTTACAATACATTTAGTGACACTTTCATACTCTCAAAATCTACTGGTTTATTTAACTTTGGATTTAAAAATATTAATAAAAAAAATAATTTTTACAATTATTTCACTATAATGGCAACTACTTTTTGGTTGGCAAATGCAATCTCATGTAGCTTAGTGGTTTTGTTCAATTGCAGTGTAACTATTTACAATTGTAAAATTGTTGCCGTAAAAAGTAAAAAATACATTTCTAATTCACAGTCACTGATTTTGGATCATAAGGAAATAGCTGCTATGTTTACAAGCAAGGACATTTAACATTGTATTTTGTATATGTATGTTTGTGCGAACATGTTACTAACATATACAGAAATCTATTTTTTGTTAATTATTTTTGTTGATGTCTTAGTGAGTGTAGTTTTGAAATTAAATATGATCATAGGTATGTGTCTGTATGCATGCTTAAAATGTCTTTATAGTGTATGTACATTCAAAATAATTATTATATAGAGTTCACTATTATATACATACTTAAGCAGCTGATGGAAGATGAATCAAGTGACATAGATACAGATATCCTATTGTGTAATAAAATCTCTTGGCTATATTTAAATATACTGATAACAAAAAAAAAAATTCTTAAAATTGTTTTTAAAAATTTTTTTCCCATAAAAATCTGTGGCTGTTAGATCAATATTAATAGTGGTTTAGTGCAATGGTGGGATATCAGAATCTCTAGTATAAAATTCTTGGGTCAATTTTAAGTTCTGGCATATCTGGTGTTGAATTTTTTGTCAACTCTGAAGAGACAAGCCATTCAATTATTATTATTAATAATATATTTAGATTCAGACTGCAGTAATAGAATGGTAAACTTAACTCTTAAAGTTTTCTGTATTATTTCAATTAAGAAAAAAAAAATCTTAGATTGATCAATTAAGTTAAAATATTGTTTTCAAGTCATCATTTAGGTGTTTAAACTCACAGGATATTATAAGTGAAATAAATGTTTTACTATATGATTTTTCAAATAAATCAGTTTTTACTGACTCCTGAATTTCTGATTAACGATATTATCCTTTGTATCTTAATGTTATGCTGCACACTATTATAATTTACCTTCAGGGTTCTTAATGACTCAATCATGTACTTAATTTCATACTACGTTTTAATAACCTTTTCAGTGGTTTTTGTTAATGTTTACATTGCCACAATTGTAACACCTCGTTTATATTTCTTTCCGACTGTCGGAATTATTCCAATGTGTATGATCTGTAATTACGATTTGAATAATTGATGTAATTGTTGGGATTATATGTTTATACCCAACTTTGATTTATGGTTAATTGCTTTTCTTGTATTATGTCTTGATTGTGAGTAAAGTATATTTTGAAAGATAAGTATGTCTAATTTAGTGAATGTGTGTGGTAGCTTGCAGTAGTATGTATTGGTAGATTTTAAGTCAAGTTTGAAAAATCCATAAAAAAATCAGTTTTCTGAATTAAAAAAATAGTAAGTTATTAATAAATTTAGATTTTTTATGCATTTTTTAAAAAAGAGATAAACGCTTTCTCATATTAGATATATATTATTTACTTTTGTCAATGAACTTCTAAGTACTCAAGCGTATGTTTTTATTGAAACGGTAACCAAGCTATTAGAAGATGTTTCTTTTGAATCTTAATCATCTTCAGTTTCACAACCGTATAATGATTTCTCCACCCACTCTAATTTTCTTACTATTATTTTTATGAAAAAAAAAATCTGATGAGCCTTGGACGAAAAAAAAACAGCTTTAAGAAATGTGAAAATTATTAAATTAATACTTGTGTATATGATATTCTGAACTTTTAAGCTTTGGCGGCAATGTGTGAGATTATAATTAGACAGACCGAATATCAAATGAAGGCGATTAGGCTGTCATCACTAAGCAAGGATTCACTATGTATTCAAAGTACCGCAAAGAACGAGAGATGGCAAGATTTACTGTTTTGAATTAAGTAAATTACGTCACTAAGGATTTTGTTTCTTTATTTTAAAATTTGAGAAAATTTTCAAAGTTTCCAAATTAATTCAATGCTTCTTGTAAAAGTTGTAGAAATCTAGAGCGGAAGTATTTTTATAGAATAATCGTTTCAGCGCTGACAAGCCATTTCAGGAAGATGAAAATCTTTTCTCAACTCGCAGGTTAAGTTGATAAAAAAAAAAAAAAAATATGGAAAGAATTGTAATTTTATTGAAGTAAGTGTAAAATTTGAAATAAAGTCTTTAAATTACGTAAAGTGGCTTATATATATTTTTTATTAATTTAATACTTTAGATAATATTGGTAATATTGATGGCTATTTTTACTTTATTTTAATGCATGTTGGCATTCATTGCATATCGATATTTAGACAATAGAGTAAGTATTCCGACTAATTTGCCATTATTTACTATATACTTTACTTCAAAATTACTGTAGACGCTATACATAAACCAGAAAATATTGTATTGGAATCACTAAAGACTGTAATATACTATATATACATTACGAAATATCAAAGAAATAAAGGTCTGTGCTAAAAGCACTTTTCCTCAAAGTTTAAATTTTTTTTTGTATAAATGTAGTTAAACGTATTTTAGCTTAGTTATGAAGTGGTGTATATCTACATTATTCACTTTTTATATAAAAAGAAAATTGAATAAAAAAATCGAAAATTATTTTATATCTTTCGTTTTATGATTTGTGTTTTTGTATGAGGAAGAAATGAGTGGCATATATGTGTTTGGGGGTGTGTGTGATATTATTCTATAATGGATTCATTAAAAATTGAACTTTTATGTACATAAATATATTGAAACAAATATTATCATAGAGTAAAGATATTAATAATTTTTCAATGTGTAAAAAACAGACAAGAAATCAGTCATGAAAAGAACATCAGTAGATGTACGATTCTGATTATTACTGTAACTACGTGTAGTATTAAAATTTTCTTGTAAATGTTTTAATTTAAAGCATCCCAATTATCTTCTCTAGGGATAAGACCGAAATATGACTAAGCAACAATTTATCTTTTACTGTGTGTGTATATATATATTGTAATGGTAAGAATGTATGGATAATATGAGGAGATGGAAAAACATCATTATCCCCATTAAAAACATAATTTAAATACAATGAATAAAGAACAGTGAATATACGTGATAAATATAACGAATAATAAGAGCATCAGCATATAATAATATATAACATTACCAAATAACAAAGGTATATATAAGAAATAAATATATAAAAAAGAATATATATATATGAAGCATGAGATCAGCAAAGAGTAAAATATAAGACATCAACAGTCATACCTTATGACTGGGTTTAAAAAAGATTCAGTAGTCAATGTCAAACATAGGACATGATCAACTAAACACACATACTTAATTGCTAAAGTATCATAATATAAAAAAATGCTAGGATTCTGATACATGCTGATTATCATCAATGCTACTGTGAGTGTATAGGTCAACTATAAACTAAATGTTTTCTAAAAAAATATGAAATGCATTGAGTGAACTTTAAAGATATTACTTTTTCTCCAATCAAATGAAGTTTTTTGGATGTCCAAACACAAACTCCCACATATAAATAACTTAATGATTATTGCTCTAGAGCTAGTTCAAGATCACAAAATCATAGGGACTTTGACTGTGACAGGAGAAAGTGTAAACTTACTATATTTTAATTTGGATAGTTTTACTGGAATAATTTACAAATCCCTAATGCACTATGTTATAATAAAATTCAGTCACATATCCTGCTTATTCATAGAGCAGATAGGTGGAGGAATTAATAAATTAAAAAAAATTGAGAAAAAATATATGATAATATGACAAATCAAAAATAAATACATTTTTTCCTACAAAATAAAACTTCATATACTAAGTAATATTACTTTGTTGGTGACTCTTACTAATTCAATTAACCAATATTAACTTTAAACAAAATTGCTTCCTCCTTCAATGATTAAAATAGCAAAACAACATTTTAAAAAATTAGTTTAGTCTTGCATTGGTAGTCAAGAGGTCAGCGTGACTGCCTTGCACTTACAGTCAGTTGCCCGGGTTGCGGATTCACGTCCCGGCCGATGCTATGACACTTAAAAAAAAATTAGTTTAAATCCTCTTTCCCTTTTCTTTAAAAATGAAAAAGTCCTATACCATTAAATTTTGGAGAGAAAATAAGATAAAGAAAAAATAAATGTTTCAATTTAAAAAAACCTAATAAAATTATTCATTATCATTATTATTTATTCAACAAAAATTATGTATTAATGTAAATATAATGTGCACATTCAAATAGCTTTTTACCATGGATTTATTTTTCTTTTGAGTCTTTCTGGTAGTTGTAGTTTTCAGGTATGTTGTTATTTTTTGTAGGCTTTTCCATTAATACATGCTTCCAGGTTAATGTATACAGCAAAATTTCTTCAATTTTACAATAGAATATTTTTCAGATTTCACACAGGCTGAATTTGTTCATTTTTTCCATGTAATAACTTACAGGTTGAGGTAACATATGCAATGATTTTAACCATTTCCCCCAATCTAATAATTTTCAAGTCAGGCTAAAACATGCAATGAATTTAACCACTTTTCCCAATCTAATAATTTTCAAGTCAGACTAAAACACGTAATGAATTTACCTATTCTACTATTTTTCAGGTCACACAAACACACAAAAAGAGTCAATCATGCTCCTGGATAGAGACAAAGTTTGTTGCAGATTACTTCAAGATTATTCTTCTTTTACATTTTAGTAAATAGGTTGCATTAATGTTTAATGATTCTCAGCTTTTAGCTAAAATATAGCACATGGTTTTTTATCAAATTTATTTGAGAAAACATTTTTCTAACTAGTAGTGAGATGAATCTTATTTTAGACTTAATTAAAGCAATTTATTACTGATTTCTTTACAGCTGAACTTCTGCTACTGTTTTCCCAGAGAAGGTAAATAAAGTCTGACTCTTGCTACTGATTCCTTCAACATCTTGATATAAAATGTCTGTTTCACACAAAATGCCAAGGTCTAATGCTTTTTTGACCCCATATTATTTTTTGGAACAATCCTGTATTTATCCAATCACATATTGTCTCAAATATGATCACATTAAATACTGATCAATTAAGTGTATTTTTAAAAAAAGGTTTAGTTATTTTCCTCCTTTTTTTATTAAAAAAAATTCCAATCATAAGGGAAAAAACACCTGACATTGTTTTATTCTTATGCCAAAAATCAAGATAAACTTATAAATACCATTTGGTTTAAAAACATTGTCTTTTGTTTTGGAGAGAGACAAAGAAAAAAAAACAGCTTTAATTGATTAAAACAAAATTTCTTAACAAAATATTTAAAATCTTATTTTTTTTCTTTCATTTAAAAATCTGATAAAGTTAAATTTTTGCCTATTTATCTTTCTTATCACCCTTTAAATACTAAAAATCAAAACTTCAATAACTTACTGAAGAAGTAAAAAATATTTATTTTAGCACCTTTTTTCAAAATTAAAATTATATATTAATTTTATTTTGATAAATATAAATGTCTATATGCATATATATAGAGAGAAAAAAGCTTTAATAAAAAGTAATTTTAAATAAGTAGGCTTAGCTAGCTTTTGAATAATACAAGTCATAAATGTAGCAATGGCTGTAAAGGGAGAGTGGGTGTATAAAACTGATAAAAGGCTAATAGGTCTGTAATTTCTAATATCTTCTTTATCACCTTTTAAAAATATTAATATAAATACTGCATTCTTCCAATCATCTGGTACATCTTTATCATTTAGACATTTGGTATATAGCTTTGCTAAAAAAATTATATTTCTTCACCTGCTTCTTTTAATATATCAATTATAATTTCATCATTACCTGGAGCCTTTCCTTTCTTTATACATTTAATTGCATGTCTTACTTCTTCATTTAAAATTCTGGGCAATTCAGAAGATATAATAGATATAGTAGGTACTTGTTCTTTATTACTATATAATTCTTGATAGAAGTCTTCTACCCATTTCATGATGTCATCTCTCTTTTTAGTAATAATTTTACCTTTTTTTCTTACTGCAGATATAAATTTCCTACCAATACCAAAATATTGTTTTACACTCTTGAGACTTTTATTCTCTTCTTCAGATTTCCTTGCTAGTTCACATTTATACTTTCTTATATCATTTTCAACTCTTCCGCACCATTTTACATAATTTGAGATATTCAATCCTTTTTAATGCAACATTTTTGTATATCGTCATATTCCTTCTTTTCTTTATAAATTTTCTAGTATCAGTAGAACTTTTATTGGTCAATTGCTTTTTTATACCAGCTATTTTTGTTGCAGTTTTTAAAAGTGTATCTGTTATTTTCATATTAATTTCATTCAAATCTGAATCATGTTCAAAATCTACTAATACTTGAAACCGATTTGGAAGTTCTAATTTAAATTCAATAGAATGTTTTTGAAGATTAGGAATATCAACAGTAAATATTGTTTTTCTTAATAATTTTTGTCCCTCTAGTTTTGCATTAACATGTATCTTACATCTTACTAATCAATGATCACTTCCTGTGTTAAATTTATTAAGAACATTACAGTCTTTAAATATTTGTAAAATATTAAAGATTTTAAGACTTCTCACTCGATAATTTAATATACAAAATTAACAAAGCGTATGACACACTTGAACGAGAAGCTATAAAGATACACAGAAATTATTACATGCTAGGCACTTTCAAGGCCTTTTGCCTCATATTCATAGTGGTACTGTGAGCTGCAGAATGAGGAAATAGGGCAAGGAAACAAAACAGTATGCAAAGCATATGCAAATGAACTAGATAGTCCAACGTTTGGAGATGTCAAAGCAGGTATCTCGTCTATTGATGGAGTTATTATTGCCATTAATAAAGTATGCTTCTCTGATTTTCCGCTTGATGTTGTTTTTCTCAATACAGACTATTTTAGGGCTGGAGGGTTCAAACACATGTCCTGTCTTCTTGGAATGCTCTAAAAATGTTGATGAATTATCATTGTTTTTCATAGCTCTATTATACATATATCTGTGTTGTGCTGTCCTGTTGATTATGCCTGCTTTGGTTTCCCCAAAATAAATGGCCCAACAACCAGGTTGTGGCCATGATATGCTGTAAACAACATGGGGAGTCTGAGAAGGTTCAATGTTGTCCTTAGAGTTAAATATATATTTTCTATTTGTCAAAATATAATACAATTCTGCTGTACCTCCATTTGGATGCCTCCATGTCCATTTTCTTTTAACATTTTTCTTAAAAAAAGAATTCATAATATGAAGTTTTTCTTTTTCTGCAAACTCCACAAGTCTATGTCCTCTCTCACTTCTATTACCATAACCAAAATTACTTACAGCACTTTTATCTTTCATTAAAGTCTCCCATAATAATTTTAAAATGTTGTTTACTCTGATCAAAAAACCTTTTGTACATCCATATAAAAATCTTCTACTACTTCATCACTATGAGAACTTGTTGGGGCATAAACCTGAATTATCTGCATTTGGTATCTGCTATTAAGTTGCATAACTAATCTTGCCACTCTGTCTGATTTACCATCAATCTCCACAATGTTGGTCTTCCACTTTTTATTTATAATGAATCCTACTCCACATATTTCCAATATTTGTGCCTTTACTGTAGAGTACATGTCCACTTTTTAAATCAATTGTCTCTTCACCTTTTCTTCTAACTTTACAGAGTTCAATAATGTCCCATTTAATATAAGACAGTTCTTTTTCTAATTCTTTCAATCTTCCTTCACTTGAAAGTGATGTGCAGTTGTAAGTACATAAATAAAAAGTCATCATCAAATGGCAGCCTGGGTCCACAATCAGGGAATTCTTAGCACTCTCCACCTTCAGCCATCAACCACTGCATTCGTTGGTGACTTTACAGCCTCCTGGGAATAAGGGCCATGATTTATTTTTGTCTGTCATGATTGTAAATATCTATTGGAAAAATATTTATCATTTACACATACATTCATTCTGCCTTATCAGGCAACTGAAAAGAAAAACCATTGTGTTTCTTGATCTTAAACTTGGAGGTAAAAAGCCAATAAACGTACCATGCTGGCTAATGCATGTTGGTGAGCAGCTCATCCATGTTCATATACTATACGAATAATCACTTTAACTGCAACAACAAGAATGTATGGAATGGGCATTAGTAATTTGCCTTGCTTGGTTCCTTTAAGGCCTCCAAGAGGAATTTAAAGGGTCTCCTTTCAGAAAGGAGTTTGCTATTATAAGACCTTAATATGTGCATTTAAATACACAGAAAAGGGATGAGCAGAATACAGGCTGAATATGTAATATTCAAATATGAATATATTGTTTATACTAAAAGTAATTATAAATGATTTAAACATAGACTTTCAAGGTCCATAGTGCTATGCACTTTATCTTATACAACTGACATACAAGACCATATACATGTGAAAAAGATAAATGATCTCCAATATATGTATTTTGTGCCAAAACTGAAGAACTGATTGAATATATATGTGGGAAATGGTGATCTGGATCAACTGATGAGTTCTGGTTCAGCACAAAATATGTATGATGGAGATCATTTATCTCTTTCACAAGTATATTGTCATCGGTATTAGTTGTATAAGATGGAGTGCATGGAAATAGAGAGCTTGAAAGTCTTCAAGTCCCTTCTAATTACATTAAATTTAGTATAGACAATATAATGTGATGTTTATTGGCTTATAGACAATATACTTATATTTGAATATTACTTATTCAGCCTGCCCATGCCTCTTCTGTGTATTTAAAATCGACATATTAAGGTCCTATATGTGTGATTCGAGTGACTTAAAGTCAACATGAGTATCACAATGATATTAGCATCAACAAGGACTTTGAGTATTCCACTATCAGATTTTCAATGATATGGATGGCTGAAAAGTTGGAGTGGAGAAGACTGAAGCTTGCCAATTATAATTTGAAGATTTGTTATATTAATATAAACTAAAGCACTGATTATATATATGTGCAGGAGATGGTGATCTGGACTAGTTGATGAGGGCTGGTTCAGCACAAAATACATATATTCAAGATAATCTAATATGAGTATTGAATGTCTTTAGAAAAATTTAACTTTATTTAAATACTTCAAATACATTTAACTGTTAGTAATAGCACACAATATATTGGAGATCGTTTACCTTTTTCAAATGTATATGGACATGTATATCAGTTGTATAAGATGGAGTGCATAGCAGTAGGTGACTTGAAAATCTTATATATATTTACATCTATAATATTTAAATACAAATATATTGTCTATATTGAACTTAATGTAATTAAAAGAGATTTGTCCATAAAGATTTGAAGATTTGCTATCTTAATGTAAACTGATGAGCACTAATTATATATACATGTGGGATATGATGATCTGGACCAACTGATGAGTGCTAGTCCAGGACAAAATATGTATTGCTCATTTATCATTTTTTACATGTATGTGGTTATCTCTATCAATTGTATAAGATGGAGTGGATAGATGTAGAGAGCTTGAAGATCTGACTTCAAATTTCTTCTAATTATATATGTCTATCTGTCATGAATATAAATAAATTTCTTGTAAATTTATAAACAGTTAAATATTTGTTAGTGAATTATTTAACATAAGGTGTATAGCTGTTTGTTGTTCATTATTATTGTTGTAAATAAATGAATATTTTAATTTTGTATTAATAATTTTATTGCATTTGAGAGTCATTTCCATCACAAGGTCATATCAATAAAGCACATTATCCACATAGAATTACACATACTGTATATTGATTACATGCATTATCTGAAGAATTATATTTAAGAATTTATGATTGACACATTAATTATCAAATGCTTTTATATCATAACTATATTATAGGGAGTTTGTAGTACTTCATATTTTTATTAGATATAAAAGAATCTTGAAGATTTATTTGAAAAGTACTATTAAGTATTACAAAATGGAGAGCATATAATAGAAATTAATAATATGTTTTAAGAGACACATTCTGATTTTGTAATCTAATTTTGAAATGTATTTTATATCATAAATTTAGAAGTATTATATTATTTCAGAGTTACTGCCCAAATATATTTTAAGGTTTGTAATTCTGATGGATTGAATTGCAATAGGTGAATGCTGAGTAATTAAGAAATGCATTTAATAGAGTTAGACTTTGTTGATAATAACTGTATAATAAAGCTTTTGATTATAACAAAAATTAGTATTCTATAGTGATTGTTATTAGTATAAGTATGAAAATAAATCTTAGGAAAGTAAATAAAATTATTTAAGTGAAGGCAATGAGTAGGTAGTGATCGTTAATTTTCATGCCTTATTATTGTAGTTAGATTAATTTTCAAATAGGAGGTTAATCAAGGTTTGTAATAGTCAGTGTGATTTTATTTAAATGGTTGGATCCCAGTAAAATCCCTTGTGTGCTTCAATTATTTAATTATCAATCTAATTTTTATATTGGATTTTAGAATAGAATACTTATGATCCCTGAGATAGCCATAGGATACTGTTAATTCTTTTATAGAAATAATAAACACCTCCATACTTCCCCATTCTTTTTAAATTCATATAAATAAAGATACAATAAAAGACAAATGACCCCCAAGATGCATTTCGTGCTGAACCAGTACTCATCAGTTGGCCAGGTCACTATCTCTCTTTTAATTAAATGTATTTTTGTTTTATTATTATTAGTTTGAAATTTCCTAAATTATAGAAGAGTAGTTAAATTATTATTTAAATGAAATATTATGTTAGTCATTGTTTGTTGTGGGGATTTTCCTAATGCTTATAATAGGATAGTAGCAGGAGAATTTTCACAATAGCAGTGAATTGTGGAGTGTATTTTATATACTTCTCAATGTTGGAACCTCTGTGTTGTAATCATCCTTAAAGTCTATCTTATGTTTTGGTGTATCATAAGTTTCAAGCCCCATAGAGAGCCTTATACTTTATTGTTGTTATACTTGATTGTTTATTATTGAGCTAGTATCATAGAGAAAAAAGAAGATATGGTAAAGATGTTGAAGAACCTGAAGGGAATGTTATAATATATATATATGTCATAATATTATTACTATTTGTGGGATATTCCGTGTAGTTAAAAAAGCTAAATGCTGATGTTTCAGTACAATATCAAGTACCTTCCTCAGAGCGTTCTCTTTCTCAAATTATAATAAGAATGCGCGTAAGATTTAAAATCATTTTTATTGTTTTCTTTCTCCTCATATATTGGTTGAGAAGTTTTAAAATTTATTTTCTCTTCCAATAGCTTCTTCCAAATGTTGTTAATCTTCTTTAATTCACATCTTTCATTTATGCTCTTGGGCCTTTTAAAAATCTCTATAGCTTCTCTTAGCAATCTCTGGTCATATTGTTCAATTTTTGCTAAAATATTTGTTTTTTTCAAAATTGATATCATGATTTGTTAATTTTATATGAGAATTAAAGAAGATCAACAACATCTGGAAGAAGCTATTGGAAGAGAAAATAAATTTTAAAACTTCTCAACCAATATATGAGGAGAAAGAAAACAATAAAAACGATTTTAAATCTCACGTGCATTCTTATTATAATTTGAGAAAGAGAACGCTCTGAGGAAGGTACTTGATATTGTAGTGAAATGTCAGCATTTAGCTTTTTTAACTACACGGAATATCCCACAAATAGTAATAATAATATGACATTTTTTATCCGTGAAAATATTAGAATTAACATATATATATATATTACACTTAATGTTTTCATAGTTGTATGATATAGATAAATTATTATTTTTGGGACTAAACTATCTATTATTTTGCATTACAAACCGATATTTTGACGAACTAGCATCCGCCATTGTCAAGATTAACTTTTGAAAAAAAAAATCATTAGATCTCAAACAGTAACATGACTGAGTGTGAGATGAGAAATGAGATTCAACTTGAAATAGTTCAGCATTCACAATATTAGGCTTATCAAAATGTTTATTTCCCTCAGTTTTTTCACATATTAATTTTAAGTTAATAAAATGAGAGGTTTCTACATAGCTGGAATATATTGTGCAACTCTATTTAAACCAGTAGGTCTCTTTAATATTTCAATAAATACTAATTAATTTTTTATGTAATTCTTCATTTTTTTTGATACTGAACCAGATAGTAGCCATTTCCAAGATCATTTCCAAAAGTAGAACTAACTTTTGGTTTCATTAAATTGAAAGCATAAAACTATTTTTTTTTTTAAAAAAAAAAATGTTTATTCGAGTGCATGTGTTTAACACATACTCATTTATATTTAAAATAGGTCATTTTAATTTTTTTTATAGAATTGATTTTAAAATAGCTTTCTTTCACTGTTTGTTTTTAATCAATTTGATTAAAAGCAAGCAAGCTTGTTAATTACTTTCCTGTCTCTTTTATTTTAATCATTTCTAAGTTCATTCTAAAAGCGGAGATTTAATTTTGTGTTGTTTTTGTTTAAAATAATCCCTGGTTAGAATTCCTCATTAGATTGAGTTGGAGATTGATATTTGCCCTGCCTTAAAGTGTAGAATTCGATAACAACAAAAGTTTTCATAGGAAATGTAACATGGTATAAATAATCCCGTAAATTTTGGGACAATGGTTTTTAGTTTTATTCTTGGCTAACATGCTGCTTCAAAGTGAGATTCAGTATTCATTTACATGCTTTGATTATAGACTGCTGAGATTCATAGTGTATTGGTAGGAGTTTGGACATTTAATTTCTTTTAAAAACTTGCAATTGTTAAAAGACTTTGTTGCTTTACAAGATGTTAAAATATACCACTCTACATTTTGTCATCATCAATATGCCATGCTAACTTAATCAAAGGATGAATCCCTGACTTCCAACTTCCCTTTAGTCATGCCATGAGCATCTAAATTAAACTGGATCCTCAATATCTCTACACTTGCCACTGTCAAAACACCTGAAATATGAACTTAAATAAAAGTACATACTCTTGGAAACTATGCAAACTTTGCTTTACCATGAGATAAATATTTTCTTTTATTCTTTCCAGGGTAAATTCTTTTATTTAAATCTCCGCTCAAACTAAAAATAAATCTATAGTATTAATAATTACTTAACCTCTTGTTTATTAACTTATTTGTTTTACCTTGTATTCTGTAATGTGTCTTGGAATCTTAGTTTTAAGATTCCAAGTTTGCTTTCCATTTTGCTTATCGGAGAGTGTATTGTGAGATTATATTTATTTTTTATGCTTAATATGCCTTCCTTTATTATTAACCTTTCTAAATGCTTTAGCATTCTTGCATAATTTTAATTTTCTCACCTGTATTAATTTTATTGTCTGACAATAGATTTAAATTACTGTGTTTGCGCTTTTTGCAAACCACAAAATTTTTTGGATGGCAGTTTATTGTGTTTATTGTGCTGGTTTTCTGTAGTTAGAGATTTCTTTTCTTATTTTCTAGACTAAGTAAGATCATAATCATATTTTTCTTTTGTCTTGCATGTAAATCAACCCCAAATTGTTTTAAAGGTAGTATATCAGCATATGACATTCTTGTCTCGATGCATTATTCCAGGGCAAGAAATGCTTGCTGGTGCCATTTTGTCAATTTCCTGCAGGACCGTATAATTTTCATATATCTCTGAATCGGGAAACTAGGATTGTTGATTTTCTATATATCACCAGCAGTAAGATAATATTAACTCCCTTTTATAAATTATAGTGAGGGAAAATTTCTTTCTGCTAAAGCATTTAATGAATTAATATTTTCTGCTTATATACGCTCTCTGATAAACTAACTTATAAAAAAATTTAGGTCAATATTTATATATTTTTCTTGCTAGATTTAATTTTCCTTTTACATATTTCTTTAAATTTTATCAGAGCATATACAAAGAACATTGTTGGTCAATTTATTTGTAATTATAATTATTTCACTTTCTAGAAATACTTGAGAAGATGTAACTGCTTTTCTAATTATTTACCTGTCTCATACTGAGATCTCTAATTATTATTCTCAGCTTAGTTTTGGCCAATTGTTTGGTTGGGGATTCACCAGTTTTAAATATCTGTTTCCTTAAATCATAGACTTAATATTTTATTAATTTCAAATCATTTATGCTGGAGTATTTTTTCATTTGTTTATTTCATTAAATTGGAGATGTAAGTTTTCTTCTGTTTTATAATTTATACTCTGACATATGCATTTATTTTTGTGTTCTTGCATGGTAATCAACCTTGGTGAGCTTAAACATGATTTGTCCAAGCAACAGTCCTGTGGCATTATGACATCAGTAGTCAATAAGCTATTGATTGCTCATCCATGTTGGTTCGTTGATTCCTGCAAGAAACTTTCCATTGGTTTTTCTATTTGAATTTTGAATAAGGAAACCAGAATTGCTTTAGGTGAATGGTTAGCTGAAAGAAATTTGTTCCCTCCCTTTTCTAATTTACTATTTGAAAATTAGACTGTCTGCTGGAGCATTGAATTTTATTATTTCTGGTACATGCCTGATATAACTCTATTTATTGTATTATAAACTTGTACTTTATAATTTATATTTCTCATAAATAAAATTTCAAATTGTTTAAACTTAATTTGGCTGATGTTTGTCTTAGTACTTTTATTTCTCAATTGTCTGAACAATAATTAAGATTTCTTAATTATCCCTGTGTCTAATCAGTGCAAACCATCATTCTCATCCATTTTTGATCACAGTAAATAAATTTTCCAGATACATAGGCGATCTGATGGCACCCTCTGTGATTAGAGATGGATTGAGTGACCATTACAATATGTACAATGAAAGTTATTTTTGTTTTATATTTATTATCTATTTAATTAAAAATAAAAGTTAAAATAGAAGGTAATAGAAATGAATAGATTGTTTATCCAGATAAAAATAAATTACAAATGCAAGAGATTACAATCAAAGTTTTACAAGCTAATTAAAGATGACTGAAAGAATTTATAAAAAAGAGAACTTTGTAATAAAAAAAAAATATATATATATATATACACCTGGGTTCATTTTATATGGTAGATAGGTTCCTCAGAAAATGCACACAAAAAAAATCACACAAAAATAGACTTAACTTACCTTGGAAAATGGGGGATAGGTTACTGTAATTTTCAAAAATCACATAAAAGCAAAGCAACAATGTAAAATTACTTTAAAATTCGCACAAAAAAAAAATAGGGAAATAAAATATGACTAATAAAAAATTTCAAATTTGAAAAAAATTGATACAAGACAAACTTTTTTTACTTATTTATTAACTACAGTATTTAATTTTATTCAAAACAATATATTTTTATGCATAATTTATAGTATTTTTCATACATGTACAGTATTTTAATTATTATCACTATTTGACAATAAGTAAGTTTATTTGTAAACTAGTAAGACATCAGATTCATCATAAGAGAAAATATAACTAGTGCCAACTTCATTTTTTAAATTGCTCTTATTGTGGACTCGCCTAAACTAAATGTTTTCCAATCGCTGTTGATCCTTCCGATTGCACTAAGCGATCTAAAATTGAAATTTTTGTTTTCAAAGAAATTCATTTTCTTGGGCATTTTTTCTTCTCTGTTAGAGTAAACTAAAAGTTTAAAATAAAAATAAGAACTTAAACTTACAATAACAAAAAGACACCGACTCATCACTGTCAGACAAAATTTAATTAAAACTAACAATTAAAAATTAAATTCTTATTTTTGTCTTTAATTTTTTAATTTTCAATTCCATTTAAAAATCAAATTTCATTGTTGTGCATCACATTAATTTCAGATCATGTTACGTAATTTTTAAATTGTTAATTATAATTAAAAATCAAATTTTAAATGTCAAATTTAATTGTGCCCACTTGTATAACTCACCTTTTAAAAATAAACTTGTGGACACTAAATGATTAATTGATTATGTATTCTTTTTATTAAAAGAAAAAATAGAATGTGATTTAAAATGCAAGAAAAAACAACATGCATAATATAGGCATCTATAACATTTGAACAGATTTACATTATAGTCTTGTAAAATTTAATGTGTGTATATAAAATAGGGAAATCCTGATTTTAAGTGAATTACGAATTTCTTTATTGCATAAAATCTATTATAGTACTATTATAAAGCACTGAAAATATTGAAATTATTAGAGAGATGTTGAACTTCAATAATGCATTATTACTTTAAATATGACTTGTGAGTGTGCGAAATTTATAATATTTAAAGTAATAGCACATTATCGGAGATCGACTTCTGATCTAATAATTTTTATTGCATAAAAGAAAACCACATACAAAGATAATAAAAAGAAACATGAACCACATAACTTCAAAATCGCATTAAATAAATCTGCATAAAATGAGACCCGGAGTGTACAAGATTATCTACTTGTATTCTGAAAACAAAAACAATAGAGAAAAATGTATATGTGCAGAAATCTAAAACTGACCAGAGTATAAAAGAAGCAAATAACTTGGAGCAAGATCTTGTTTTGTCTTATGCTGGCAGTTTTCTGTACATCCTGGACAGTGGGGCAAGGGAATAATCATGGTTGTCTTGTTCTCACAATAGTGGTTAGATGCTTTTAGTCCGGATTATTCATATTGCTAAACTAAGTATTCATGCAGAAGTGAAAACTGGAGTGCTTGCAGACACCTTCTTTTGTCATGCATATGTCACTCCAAAAAAGCCTTTGAGCCCAAGCCTTAAAGCAGACCATGAATGGAAAAATATTGACAGAAACCAAAGTTAACTTGCTAATGAGCTTGGGATCTCAATAAATACATATATGCCAAAAGAATTTATGGTCTACACAAACTTATCAGTAAGTTACTATTATTCATACCCTGATTTGTGACTCATTAAATGTTAGCAAAGTAAACTTAAACTATAAGTGCATAATACCGAAAGAGACATTTGCTGTTTATTATTCAAGAGACTATTTTATTTATAGCCAAAGAAAATTGTAATAAAAATTGTTTTAATTATTTAATATTGTCTATATGGCATTTGTATATTACTTTCCAATTTTATTAATAATTTATCATTTAAATATTTTAATTTGTTATAATAAAATATTTATCTTTAATATCTACTTTTCATTGTGTGTTATTAACTTTAATTTGTTAAATTTTACTATTACAAAAAAATATTATTTTAAGAAATGTATAATTACCTATGCCAACATGTTCATTTTAATCTACAAATGCTGAAGAAAATTCTTAAATATTTCTTGACAAGGAAGTGAAATCATGTAAAAATTACATTTAGTTATTTGTTGCAAAAATACATGATGTGATGTGACAGATCAGTGAGTCTATGAATTCTGGCACCTTTTTAAATAAATGTAAAACTGATTCCACTGGCAGTGAAGGTCAGTTAATCAAAAAATATAACTATGTTCTTGAAGTATCCGAATTCCTACATGGTTTGAAGATACTTTTTCATAGTTTGATTAACTTGCACTTTCTAGTGCATAAAATGGAAGGCCTACAACCCACCATGAACATTACAATAGTATTATTTCTGGGAACTTCCTTATAATAACAATAGAATAACTAAATAGTTGACATTTCAGTACAATAACAAGTATTTTCCTCAGAGCTTCTTTTTTTCTCAAATCATAAAAATGTGTATGGTGAGATTTAAAATCATTATTTTTTTACTTTATTTTCTCATTTTTAAATTCTGTTGGTTGAGAAGTTTTAAAAAATATTTTATCCTCCAATATCTTTTTCTAAATAATATTCATTTTCTTTAATTCATACTTTTCATTTATGCTTTTAGGCCTTTAAAAATCTCTATAGATTCCCTTAGCTGTCTCTGGTTATATTGTTTAATTTTTGCCAGAATGTGTTTTATTAAAATTGATGTCATCATTTGTTAATGTGTAAATAAATGGCTGATGAATTAGATTTCTCCCTAACTGCTAAAATGTATTCTTCCTTTCTTATGTTTATTCTATGATTTGTCTGTTCAATGTATGAATGTAAACAAATTCCACATGGAATTTCATATATACCATGAGACTCCAAAGGAATTTTATATTTAGGGTGTGGTAATACTTTATTAATGTTTTTAAATGTAGTATAAATTGTGTGGATATTATTTTTCTTTAAAACATTATCAATTTTATCAATTACTCCCTTTATTTATGACAGAACAGTCTTAATTTTTGAATTATCAAATCTTTTTTTTTATTATTATATAAAAAAGCCCTATTAATAATCCTGTGATCAAAACTATTGTAAAAAAGCATTTTTTTTTACTATCTTGTTATATATATAAATAATAAAAAAATCAAGTCATATATTACATGACTTGTGTTAAGCTTGTATTACAGATATATAATATAGGGAACATGCAACAGCTCTCACAAGTTTTTTATCATAAGTGCTGCAAGAGAAAGCATTTAAAAATCTTTATCTAGAATTATCCCTACCTCCAAACTAGTTTTGAGCTGTTGGCTCTCCTCAGTGAGGCACTAATATATTTAGACCCTAGATCTAAAATACCAACTCAAGGCCTGCATTTATCTTATACTTAACTATTAAGTAGAAAATCAGAATTTTCAGATATTTACATGTCTTCAAATCCAGCTATCTAACTTAAATAGCTATATGGATCTGAAAACACTTCAACCTCACCATATATTAATAGCGTTAGCAATACAACCTTGCCAAAGGCTCAAGAGCAAAATTATAATAATCAAAAAATTAAGTCATATATCATGTGACTTGTTTTAAGCTTGCATTAGAAATATATAATACAGGGATTTTGCTAATAGCTCTAACAAGCTTTTTATTGTAATTGATACAAGAGAAAGCATTTAAAAATCTCTATCTACAATTATCCCTATTTCAAACCAGTTTCAAGCTGTTGGATCTCCTCAGTGAGGCACTAGGATATTCAGACACTAGATCTAAAATACAAACTCAAGGTCAGCACTTATCTTATACTTAACTATCAAATAGTAAATGTGAAATTTTGGGAAATGTTATATTGCTGAGTTTATTCATATACTGTGAACTGAAGTATTTTCAGACTTATATAGCTATTTAAGTTGGATATCTGATTTTGAAGACATATAGGTGTCTGAAAATTTCAGATTTTCTACTTAATAGTTAAGTATAAAATAAGTGCTGGTTTTGAGTTAGTATTTCAAATCTAGTGTCTGAATATCCTAGCATCTCACAGAGGAAAGCCAACAGCTCAAAACCAGTTTGAGGATAGGAATAATTCTTGATAGAGATTTTTAAATGCTCTCTCTTGTGGGACATAATAAAAAGCTTGTTAGAGCTATTAGCATGCTACCTTTATTACACACACACAGATATATATATATATGTACGTAACTAAATAGTAAGTAACTGGAATTTTCAATGAGTTACGTAATGTAAATCAACTGTCAAAAGACAGGTAGTACAAACTGTCTCTTAACACTTGTTATTATATATGCTTGACTTATTTACAAAATTTTAAATGAGGGAGTGAATTCGATCTTTCTATGCATAAGCATCTTCAACTGAGATGCTAAATATTCTTTCAGGTTTTATACAAAGAATGATCAGTACGTATATTGCGTTGATTGTTTTATTCATGATATCCCAAATTACTTCCAATTAAATAGGTAACTATATCTTCAAAAATATTTTTTTTACAATTCTTTAAATACTTTGTATTATTATTATAAGTCTGCTTATCTAATAGATTTAAAATATTTACATGAAAAAAAGCAATAGACATTACACAGATATAAAAATTTTAATAAATAATAATAAAACTAATAATTTGCAGTAATAAAATGATGGACTCGAAAGCTAAAAGTTAGTCGATCGAATCTTAACTTGCTATCTTTGAAGATAAAAGTTACATGACTTTCTGAACAAATAACTATTCATTGGACTATTTATATGTTTAATTATATTACATATTGCATGTACTGAAACATTTTTTTTAATTCCAGAATGACAAAAAAATAAAATAAAATTAAACGATTAATGTTTTATTAATTTCAAATGCTGCATTGCACATATTAAAAAAATAATAATACAAGAAATATAATTAAAAAAAAAGTATTCAAAGTAATCTATTATTGAAAAGTTATATTTAAGTAAATAGCAAAATTTATTTTAGTACGATCTAAATTTACAAAATAACATATGCCTAAGAAAATGATTTTCAATTTAATGCTTTTTAATTAAAATGATCTATTTTAGAAAGACATAAAAACAATAATATTAATAACTAATCTATAAAATATAAAGATCTTATTAAAGTTTACGGTGCAAGTCTAAAATGGAGATACTGGTTTAACTTGAGTTAAAAGGAGAGAGGGTGATAATGATAAATTATCACCTACAATGATAATGAGTTGTGATTTGTAAATACACTATGACATAATTACTCAACTTGCTTTCAGCTATTTTTGACTGAAGTTTGATTAAGAAATTAAATAATAAAGTGCCACATACATGATTCCAAAAATTAAACTATTAATAAAATTACCACGATATTTATATATCATTATTATTATAATTTTCAATTATTATTGGTTCATTGCAGAATAAAAATCTCTTCAACATTCTCTGATTCATATCTTCTTTTCTCCATATTAGTGCAGATAAACTTCTTTATCTTATCCATCTATCTCACATATGGTTTATTTAAAGATGTTTAAATACCATTAAATTCAGTTTAAAACTTTGACTATCAATCTAATGTCATATCTTCTAGTAATAAATCACAATCGAGCTTTATATCAGCGTATTAAATCTTTCAATGATGTCTCTTTGCTCTCTCATTCACATATTTTGATTCTTCCTTATTTATCTCAATATACATTTTTCCTTTTTTCAAGATGTGTTGTAAATCTCTGTATTGCTCTTCTATTAAGGTTTCAAGTCTAAAATTTATATAAGTAATGATTAAGCACATGTAATAAAAATGATTTCAATGCCTATAGGTAAATAGTAAGATTAATTTTATTATAATTTTCATCTATTATATTTCTAGTAGTATTAATAATCTAACCAACGTATTTATTGTTAACTTTGTCTAATTATTACTTCAGTCTTTTAGTTTTTATTTTTAGTCCTAATAACTCTTTTGCTTACCTATGATAATCTTATACAATTTTCTGAAATTTTAAAGCATTATTTGCAAAAAGAATCAAATTGTTATGAAATCTAGACAATTTTAATAATCTCAATTTATTTTCTTAAGTCCTCATTTTAATTTATAAAGTACTTCCTGTAAAATTGCTGTAATAAGTTTTTGAAATATGTACTCACCCTTTTGCACACATTTATCTACTTTAAACGTTTTAGTCCTACTATGTAGTCTCATAATTACTATTGCATTTTAATAGATATTCTCAAAAATTTGATAATATTCTGGGTCTACAATAGAATGCTTGTAGAGTTAAATGCTTTTTCTAATCTACAAATTACCAACACTGATAAAGTTGAGCCATGATCCTAAGATTTGTAGTCTTTCACTTTACTGCTATATTAAGTCATGAAGGAAACAAATTCACTCCAAAATGGCACTTTTTACAATGTCTTTAGTATTTGTATATGAACTATGTTACTATGACTTAAATATAGCTTGTTGTCTTAATTGGTTTGACTTTGAAATTTAAGATAAATGATTTATAATGATCTTAATAATGATTTTGTAGAGAACTGATAAAAGACTGACAGAGCTGTAATTTCTAATATTAATATCATTACTGCATTCTTTCTTTCATGTAATATATATGATTTAGACATTAGAATGTAACTTTATCAACATTTTTTCTATTTCTTCATATCTTCTTTAAGATACTTATAATAGTTCTATCATTTATTTAGAACTTTTTCTTTAGATAAAGATTTAATGTATATCTCACTTTTTTATTTATGACATTTAGGCCTCAAGTTTTTTTTCAAAATTTTTATTCAGTAGTTCTATAATAGAATGTACAACATGCTTCAAAATTTCACCCCTTTTTAAAATAATAGTCCATCTTTTCTTTTTATTACTAAAATAATTTTCCTTTTAATACCAGATGTTTTATATTTTGAGAATTTTATTTTTTTCTATAGCAACTTTTCAATGTCATAATTACACTTTAATTATTAGCATTTTTTGATTATTATTTTAAACCAATCCAAATATTCAGTTTTTAAATGTTGTCTGATTTCAATTGAACATTTAAATTGCTGGTTTTTTATGTATTTGCTATTTGAAAAGTAATGGCTATTTATGTAGAATATCTAAACAAGTGAAATATCATCTAAATCTGTTAATTTTTTTTAGAGTGTGATAATTCTAGGGTAAATTCACTGAAGTATTTCTGAGAGTTAGGAATATGAACTGCTAATTCTGTTTTTCCAGTTTCAATTTAATATATATCATCCATCTTGCTAATAATGATCATTTTCTGTGCAGTAATGTATTTAATAGATCCAATTAATTAAATTGATCGTTGAGATCAATATTTCACTAAAATTAATAATTATAATTTTAAAATGTATGAAATTTATAATAAAAATAAATAATTATATTTATTTTTATTCCTGTTTTAACAATGTAACCAAATAATCTGGGCAATATGGTCACTAACTATATACTTAAAATGAAGAAATAAATAAAAAAATAGATTACCATTTAAACTAATGGCATCCAAAGTGGGGTATGTGTACCCCCTGGGGAGTAGGTGAATTGCTACAACAATGGGGTATGCCAAAAACTTATGAATCTTAATTTTATATCAACTTAAGTTTAAATCAGCTTAGATTATAGTGTCTATAACTGACTATAACATGATTTGAAACATTTGTTTGAAATCATATTAACACTGCAGAAGTTTATCAAATCACTTAGAAGCCAATCAGATAAAAGTTTCCCAATTATTCTGTCAGAGTATCTTGGTGGAAAGTATGTGAACTGGATATAGTCCCATGATCCCTCATTTGCAATTAACTAATGGTAGAACTTTGAGCACGTGTGGTATATTTATGCACAACTCTGTATATATCATTTTGCATATCCTTACTGTGTAGTGTAGTTCTGTCTTTTCATGCTTATTTTTACATTAACAACAAATAATAATGAATTAGTATTATTAAAATTGCTTATATTTTGAAAAAAGTATTTGATATTATTAATAGTTAACAAATTATATTTAAAGTTTATGAAATTAACTTTCAAAAAATGGCCACATGGTTAAAAAAAAATTCCTGCAAAGAAACCATTTGTTGAAGATACCTATGATAAGTGCTTCTACATCAGGCAAACAACAAGAAAAAGATGGAATTGCTACTTTTAATTCATATAAACTCACTGTCAATCAGACTAAGTGATAAAAACATTGATCTGAAACTTAAGAAGAACTTGCTCAGCAAAGTCAAAATTATTAAGAAGCCTACTGGAAATGGAATTTATATCAACTATAGTTAACAATGAACCTTGTCCTATATGTTTATTGTGTCATGAGATGCTATCTTAGTAGGACACTTAAAAACTAAACATCCTAAATATGAACACAAACCTTTACAATTGTTTGAACAATGTTTAAGGACATGCAATTATCAATCCAGCAATGTTAAAAATTCACTAAAATTAATGATCAATATTTGGAAGCATGTCTTGAGGTGTCATTTTTACTTGCAAAAGACAAAAAGCTGCACAACATGGGGAAACACTTGCATTTCCTGACACTGCAAAAATGGTAGAAATAATTCATGGAAAAGAATATGCAGATAAACTGTATTTCTCTGTCAGCAAATACTATTAATAGAGTATAGTAATTATTGCTGATAATTTAAAAAAGGAACTATACTCAATATGGAAAATTTGCTATACAACTGGATAAAAGTGCAGACATTACTAACATGTCTCAGTTATTGGTATTTATTAGACATTATTTTAATCATGAATTGCATGAAGAACTAACTTTTTTTGTGAGGCACTTAAAGAAAGCTATACAGGGGAAAATGTATCAACAGTAAATAATTTCTCTGTTAAAAACAATATTGTATGGGAAAATTGTTTAAGTATAACTAACTAGTGATGAAGCAGCTGTTTTAATTGCTACAAAGAAAGAATTCAAAAGAAAAATAATTGAAATGTCACCACACGTGAAATTTGTTAGACAAGCTAGTGCGACAAAAACAATGGAGTCTAATATACATAAAAGACTGCAGAATGTTATCAACATAGTTAATTTTATAAAAACAAGACCTTTGAATAGTAGAACATTTACAATACTATGTCAAGAGATAGGCAATACCCATGAAAACCTTCTGTATCACAAGGAGGTTTGGTTATCTTAAGGAAAAGTGCTTAATAGAACAGAAAGATGAGTTATTCATTTTCCTCCTGGATAAAGATAAGTAATTTGCAAAGCGTTTCAGTGACGAGTGACTAGTACTAGAATACTACCTAGCTGATATTTTTGAAAAAGTAAACATGCTTAATTTGTCTCTTCAAGAAAAAGATAACTTTTTAACAATGAATGAGAAAGTAATTGCATTTCAAAAGAAAATAGTTCTGTAGAGAGAGAATTTTGAAAAGGGGTGTTTGGAAATGATTACATCCTTGTTTGATTTCATTGCAGAAAAAAATGTAAATGTGGAACAAACAAAAAGTCTCATATAACATTTAAAAAGTTTAGAAACATATTTTTGTGTTTACAAAGTATCCTGGTGAAGAATTTCAATGGATTTTATACCCATTTGCTAAAAATGTAAAAATTGAACGTCTTCAGATATTTTCTTAAGAGTAATTAATTGACATTAAATGCAATTCAAAAGCACAAAACGAATTTCAGCAAAAATCTTTTCGCGATTGGTGTATGGATTGAATTCCGAATATCCTAAATTTAGTAAGCACAGCAATGGATGCATTCTTATGGATACACTCTCACCGTTGGGTTCTACTTATCTATGTGAGGTATCATTTCTGCGATGAGAAGTACTAAAGCCCAATATTAGAATAAATTAAATTTGAAGCCAGACCTTCCTATTGCAGTATCAGAAACCATCAAACCAGAATTTTCAGATATTATTAAACAAATGCAGTCCCATTGTTTATATTAAATTGTAATGGGAAAAAAATATTTACGCAAACTATTTATAAAAAAAAAAAAGTGTAATAGTAGTTTGTTTGGTTATTATGTAATAACATAAGACTAACTTCCTCTTCACAATACATGACAAAATAGATACCTGCTCTTTTAATTTTGGGGTATGCGATATTTATTTTTTCTGTCTTAAAGATACACGATCAAAAAAGTTTGAAGATCACTGATTTAAACTACTAACATTTAAGTATTTTATTATTTTACTTTTTAATATAAAAAAGAAACCACACGTTATAAATGCCGTCATTTCAAATTAATGACTACCGTATTTTCACTTCTCATTGGATTTTTTTAAAAACAAATTCATAATATAGATTTTCATTCCGCCCAATTCCATAAGTCTATGTCCTGGTTTATTTCTGTGTTCACATCTAAATTTATTCACAATATTCCTTATACTTTAATCGGTTTAATTAAATTAAAATTTTATTTTTCTAAACAATTACTTACTTTTTTTCTGGGAATGAGAACATATTGAAACAATGCGTTAAAGGTCTGCCCAACTCTCGCATATGTATGTAAATTGATTATTCTCCAGTACAACATGAAGGGTCAGAATGACTAAATGGTCAACATGAGTAGGATGACAACCTTGGCACTAACGTGGGTTTTGAACGTTCCACCATCAGATTTTCAATGAAATGGATGGCTGAAGAGTTGTGGATTATAGTAGTTTGAAGCCTGTCCATTAAAGTATGAAGATTGGCTATCTTAATATAAAGCTGAACACTGATTGTATATATGCGTGAGGATAGTAATCTGAACCAACTGATGATTGCTGGTTTAGCATGAAATATGTATATTGGTGATTATTTATCTTTTCAACATGCATATGATTAGGTGGGTCAGCAATATGAGATGGAGAGTTGAGGGTTGTGTGAAAGTCTGAGTTTGAATCCCTTATATTACAATATGAACTATCTACACTTGAAATAAATAATACTTTGTTTTTTATACTTAATTCTGTGTTTTTACCTGGCAAAGGTAGAAGAGCTTGGAATTGTGTGATCCAGATTCTTGCTAAAAGCTTTAAGGTTTTCTGACACAATACAAGACCATCAATGGAATATATATACCATAAATAAATTCCTGCATCGCAATGCATCACTTGTAATATGGATGACATATCTGCATCCTTAGATATAAAAAACAAAACCCCATCCTTTGAAAAATAATAATTTATATATTTAATAATTATAATCTAAATATTAACTTTGGAAAAATTATATGTCAGAAAATTCACGAAGCAATTATCATTACAGATTATTTTTAAGGAAAATGTAGCACTTTCTTAAGTTTTCCTTTTAATCTTAGTAGCAAAACAATAAAAGTATAAGTTCAAAACAAATTAAGTTACTTCACTGACAGAGAATATTTAGAGATCGTTTAAAAATACCCAAAAGAGAAAAGAAATTCATCTGAGAAATCTATCAGAATACACTTAAATTAAAGGTAAGATCTTTATTTACTAGATCATTGAATGGAATTGTGAAAAAATCGCTCTATAACAAGACTTAGAAACAAAAATGTAATTAATGCAGAGATCGCCATGTCAGAGCTTAGAGATTCAGAAAGAGAATCAGTATCAAAAAAAAAAAATTTTCTAAAGCCATCCAGCTTTCAAAAAGCTAAATTACTGATCAAAACACTATTACCTAACAGGAAAAATCCAAAAACTCAGCAAATACCTAATAAGTCATTAGAAAAGATCGATGGAAAAAATATTATAGATAACGTTAATCAAAGCTCAGAGTCAGTTAATATGAGTGATAATGTAAGCTTAAACCTTTCCGATAATAACAAACAATATCTAAATAAAAAACCTGATGAATCGCACATTTTTATTAATGATACTTCAGAATCTAGTTCATCTATTCAAAATATTTCAAATAATCAATTTTCTTTTCAAAACAATTCTGAAATTGTAATAAATTTACAATCTAAAGAAAAGTCTAATCGTAGCAAAATGCAAAGCCTATGAGAATGCACAAACATATACTGAGAATGTTCAGTTAACCGAAGGCCAACTTGCAAATAATGAACAAGCGAATTTAGACCCCCCTGAACATAGTAAGGTTAAATATGTATCCATAAATGTACTTAAAACACAAAATTTAATACCACAATGCCCTATCCCTAGAATGAAAAAAAGAAAATCAGAAATCCTAGCCTCGGATAGTGACTCGAGCGAGTTGGGCTTTCAATCTTCTAGCGATTCAAGTGAGTTAATTTATCAATCATTGAAAGAAACAACAGACCTTAAAACAGAAGAAAATATTAGCAAAAAAACTACAGGCAGTTCTACATTAGGAAAACATACGATAAATGTGAAAGCAAATCAAAAATTCCATCAGTTAAATCTAAAGAATCAAAAAAAGTCCGGAGCCCAGAGCATAATGCTCAGGTATCGGACACTTATGTAATCTCCAGACAAAATAATAAAAGTTTATTTAAAACGGATAGCATGGACTCGCTCATCAATAGCGAAGCTTCTCCAGTCCCAAAAATAAAAGTAAATACAAATAAACAATCAATATCTAATAAAACACAAGCAATTCTGCCCCAAAAGCCGAAATTAAACTACGACACAAATAAAATTAAAAAACGGAGCAAAAAGCTAACAAAAAAAATACGAAGCTCGGAACATGATGCAGCATTAATGCTAAGCCCAAACCTTAACGCAGGAGATATAGCTGATCATGTAAAGGAAAATCACAGTGATTTCCAAAATCATATCAAACAGAAAAATAAAACTCAAACAATAAAAGAACAAGAAAATATAAAACAAAATTCCAATTATTGTCAGGCATTAGTCAACAATAATTCACAAAATCATGTTAACCAACATGAAATTACGTCCGATACTTGCAGTGGTTGGGATGAAGCCATCGGTCATGGCAGTGCAGATTTTATGAAGAAAGATCATCCATCTGAGAATAATCACAACTCAAAACCGAAATTAAACAACAAAAATCAAATTAGTAATAACCCATTTATTATAAAATCATCAAACAATGAAATAATTCACAGCATATTCACAGGAAATAATGACGTATTAATCGGGAAAAATAGTAATGCTAAACCTTCAGGAAAACAAGCGCTACTGATAGGGGCACAAAACGGAAATCCCTAGATACTTGCACGTATTTAGGAAAATCTAATATTGCAACAGATTTAAACGATAATACTCAAGCAAATAAAAATAAAACACATATAAATCAACCACAAACAAGCTTTAGTGCACAAAATAGAAACACATATGCTAATATAGCAAAAATAAGAGTAACACATAAAAACTCCCTATTCTAGCTCAGAAAATCGCAACACAACAGTAACTGAAAATGCGTTACGGATAAACCCAACTAACTCAACACTACTTGATCTCATGGAAGATAATTTTAACAAACAACAACCCGCTAATATATCCACAGATAAATACATATTCACAACAAACAACTATGAAGAAGACCAATATAATCATCTATCATTTCGATTTAATAGAACCATCCCTAATGTTTTGCTTAAATCACTGCTGAATTATAATAGTGACAAGAGTCTCGTCATGGCCATCACAGACCCTAACTGTTCCCTTATCAAATTCCCTATAGACTCATTCTGTGCAATGATCAAAGAAGGGTCTATGGGTGCGGGAATTCACAGAATACTAACACATCCCAACGACCGCTATATAGCGGTCGAGTTCAAAACTTGGACCAAAAGGAATAATTTCAAAGTCAACAATAGGACCATCAATAAACATTTTATTTGCTATATTGACTTCAATAGATCCTCAGTATTATCTGGCAGCCCATTTGGAAAGATATACAAATTTGTATATTTACCAGAAGATAGGGCTGGTGATGCAATTTTATCTAACACTGTTGTGTTTGAATTGCATCAGAAAGAAGGAATTAAACCTACAGATGTACCCACTGCCATCAGTTTCAAGGGAGCTCCTATGATTCTTACATTTCTGGGAGTAAGACCGCAATGCTTTGCTTGTGGTCAAAGAACACACTTGATCAGCGACTGCATGACAAGGAATTGCTCCCAGTGTGGAGAAAGAAAGAACCAAAACCATAAATGTTCAGAAGTGAGACCAAAATGTGCAACCCTTACCCAAAACAAACCAAAGTGATAAGCAGTGTTTCACAATAGACCAAAATATTAACATAACCAATTCACTTCAAAGAGATAACCAATTACTAAGTTTTAAAACTTTATTAAACCTACCATATTCCACAAACAAACAAAACTCACAAAAGTGCTCAAATAACAATGTACCTATACGAAAAAAGATAAAACCAAAAGATTTGAACACAGCTACACACAATCAAAAACAACCACACAATCTGATACACACCAACAATCAGGATAAAATGCTACCTTTGCAAAACCATATACCAGATCTCAATAGAGGCAAAGCTCAAAAAATAATTAAGAAGTCGTCTTTTAAAAACAAAACACACACTGAATCTGAGTATAAACCTAATGATGAAACTGAAATGGAGATCACACAATATATAATTATAAACAATAAAAGAAAATCTTTCACAAACCAAAAGGCAGACTCAGAAGATGAAGGTTGCAGTTCCATAGCCCCAGCAAATACTATTAAATCTATCACAACAAGCAGTATCAAGAAGATAAGAAAAACAAGTAACCCTATAATTCCAAACCCATCAAATGGAATAGATAGAGAAGACACATGTGAATCTGTCAATCTTTTAACACCAACATTTTCAGAAGATTCTCAAGACCTCCGACCAAATATAAGATCAAAGACCAATTTGCCATCTACAAACCCGCTTGTGGTTATCTATAGAGATCACCAACACATTGCAGACTATTAATTGTAAGATTGTGGGGTTGAATATAAGAGGTATCAACTCCACTGCCAGTGTATATGCCATAAAACACTGGTTTCAAAACAACCTACCACATATACTATTTATGGGAGAAACTAAATATCACATAAACTCCAGCAGTATTATCATGGAAGAACTATCCAAACTGGGTTACACTCAGTTTAGCACTGGTAATGTAGCAGCTGGAGGAGTAGGCATAATTATAAATATTAAAAATGCTCCAGATAGTTTTAAAATTACTTACACAGACAAAAATATAATATCTATCAAACTCACATATGCAACTACCACCTTTAATGCTATATACATATACACTCCTAACAATGTCAGTTCATATATTAAAATAGTTAATAGCATAAACCTGATAATCTCCACCAGTAGCTGGCCAATAGTGATTGTTGGGGATTTTAACACTTCCTATGGAGAATTTATCAATAAATACCTTCATCTTCTGAATAGAGGCTTTCTTAGTGGGGAAGGGTTTTTTTTCCAGATAGTGCTTTTTCACTCTATACCAGAAGACACAGATCTTTGATAGTTCTGGTCTTTTACACATCAGAATTTCACTACATTATGGAGGCAGTGCTTCAGCCTGTAGCATTCTCTGACCACTTTGCAGTGGTCATCTCAATGCAAATTGGTAACCTCACACAACTGAATCACAACAAAACAATTAGAATGCTAACAAAAGCCAATATAATTGAAGCCATCCCATCAGAGGCATATATTCTATTTAGGAAAATAGATATACTCTCAAGACCACCTGAGGAGGCTTGGTTTGCACTAGTGGGAGTTCTACAAACTCTAATAGTTCAGTACTCCCGCAGGTCAAAGTGCCCAACCTCATTATTAAAGGACCTAGAGAATATTAATGCTCAACTTAAACAGTTTTCTACCGAAAGCAACTCGATAGATGACATCATATCACTTAAAAATGAATATAAAGCAAAGCAAAAAGCCCTTGCTGAATATGTGTCTCTGAAAAGATCCAAGATATATCTGGCTCCTCAATATTGTTGGACTAAAGGATATCTCAGGTGGGCACTGGGGCCACAGAAAAAACAAAATACTCCAATACTAATTAAACATCAGGGCACCAGCATAACTGGAAACTACATGCTTGAAAAAATTAAACTACACTTTGAAAACAAATTAAAAAACACAACTCATTAGTAGATCATGATTGGACAAGACAATCATCCAGTGATGATCATTTGATCACAGTCCAAGATATTAAAAACAAACTATGCTCCCTTCCAGACAGCATCCATCCCGGAATGCATGGCATACCTAAATTCCTCCTCTCCCACTTAAGCAATTTTACTGTCCCAATCATCATGTTAATGATTGACCATCTTGTGCAAAAGCAAAGGTTCATTAAAAATTTATATCCAGTTGCATTGGTACCTTTTATGAAAAAGAGCAAAGTCCCTATTGATATAAACAACATAAGACCCATAACCATGTCACCACTCTTAATAAAGATTATAGAGGGTGTCATTAAAGATAAGATACAACATAACATCCTGAGTCATATCATGCCCTCTCAGTATGCCAAGAAAGGCTCATCAGCACTCACAGCGATTGGTGAAACCAAAATACTCTTGGATTACATCAGAAACAACAGAAAATCCAAGCCCATTGCCATACAACTTGACATATCTGAGACATTTGACTCAGTCAATATCATCACACTGCTGAATATTTTGGAGGGCCTTGGTGTTCCCTCCCAGATAATTCAGATACTGGACAATTTACTACACAATAGGGAAATTCACATATCACTCAATGGAGTATATACAAACAGTTTTACTCCGAATACTTCAATCCCACAAGGATCTCAACTCAGTGCTCTCCTATTTGCCTGCTACATCAATCCACTTCTTAAAGACATTGAAGATAACCTGCCTGGAGTATATATACCCAGACTCAAAAGAGCGATCAAGGCAGTCACTTACATGGATGATGTCTTGATCATTCTGTCAACTCAGAAATATCTAAACACACTATATGAAATATTGGACAAATGTACCAATCTATCAGCCCTAAAAATAAATACAGAAAAATCCACAGCTTGGTCTATCCTATATGGAAAAAAAAATCAAATCGCGCTTCCAAGCTGAACCACAGAAATTTCTGGGATTTAATATTTCAAAATCACAATCAGCAATGTCTAAAGAACTTCAGGCAAAAATCCTCCAGTCCACAGACCAGATCACTAAGACCCTCTCAAAGGTATACCTTTCGCTCTATGGTAAGGTTTTACTGATAAATATGAAGATTTTCAGCAAAATTGCATACTACCTGCCAATGATAAATGCAAATAAAACATTCATCAAGAAAATTGAGCAATATTGCTCAAGATTGCTATGGAAAGGGCAACTGTTCCCATCAGCATGAGAAACATGCAGGAAAACAAAAGATTAAATGGAATGTCACTACATTCCATCACTTCAATTAACTATCAGAAATCACATACTCTGATATATAATCTAGTCCAAAAGTATGGCCATGACCAGATCACCGAATCCATAATTCCTACTGACACCCCACCCCCCAAAAAATTAAGCTGGCTTGACCACCTAATCCTGTCAACAATGCAACAAAATACAAATGCCCATAACAACTATCAAAGCAAGATCAAGCTATGGGATGCCCATCGCATCCTAAAAACAAAATAATCAAGATCAAGCTATGGGATGCCCATCGCATCCTAAAAACAAAATAATCAAATCTCTACTACAAGATTAGGAATAAACTAATCACAAGCTGATTTCACTATTCAAGTATTGGGCTCTAGAACCAAAATACTTAGATTACTTACTTAAAATTAATCTGGATGCCATGCCGGTCAACTGGTTACTCAGATATAAAAGATCTATCACCAAAGTCCAATCAATTTGCAACAGCTGTGGCAGGGATGAGGAAACATTTGACCACATAATTAAAACATGCATGGGTCTAGGTAATATTAAAATAATAATATTTAACAATTCAAAGATAGACTACTACAAAATACTTAATTTAAAAGAATGCATTCGTGGAAGAAATATTCCTACAATCAGGCTGGCAATTTTCATTACCTATGCCATTTGGATTGTAAGGTGCAAGGCACAATACCAACATCCCAAGCCAGATGAAAACTCATTATTTATTCAGAGCATAGAGAAAATTAAACAAAGAGACAAAACTCTTGCAACAACATTCAATTTTCAAGAGACATGGAAGCTATATCAGACTCTTCAATAAAGTTAACAAAGAACTTAACCACTAAATACCTAACCCTGTTTTAACTCAATAATGTTAGTTCCATAACTCATCTAATATTGTAATTTTTCATTATTCATATTTGTCATGTATCACCCATATTTATACCCATTTCATAAAGAGTGCTTCACAGGTATTAATTAATTTAATAAATGTTTTGAGATAAAAACATATCTATTGTTAGACAGAACAGTGTCATTGTTTAACATGCTAGTAATAACTAAAATAACATATTATTCTCCCATTATATTTTTTCCCCCAAAGAGTTCATAAATAAGATTTACATTCTTTGCATGAAGCTATTTGTGGGTGGGCTCATAGAAGTTTCAATAAAAAAAAATTGCAGCCACCATTATCATATAATAGACTAGGTTTCTACAATATAAATGTCTTCCAAATTAAAAAAAAGATAAATATTTTATCAGCATATTCAAACATATATCCAATGACAACACACATAATAAAAAATTACACCAATCTATAGACTATATTCATTCAAAGGTTACAGGAAAACACTATTAAATCGTTAAATTAGTATAAACAAGTTTCTTATTCAACAATATAGATGCAAATCTAAATACTGGAAAGGATTCAACTTATCTACACAAATTTGTAAACTAAAACAAAAACACTATTATCAATTTATAATAAAACAACTGTATCAAAAATATAAACATTAGTCATTGGAACCCCAATATTTTTGATTTTCCAATAAAAATAAACCTTGAAGCAATTCCAGATCTAAACCATCTAAAATATAAAAGACACTGCCAAAGCAAAGATGATTTATATTTTTCCTGTCACTGAGAATCAGAAATAATATGCAATTTCCTATTCCTTTTTCAAGGCTTTGAAAGTATAAAACTATTTCCGAGGTTACAAAACAAAGAACATAACAATCAAGCATCTAGTAAAAATATATAAAAATGTATTTTCTCTAATATTAGGTGAGTACTTTTATACTCTATGCTTTCTGATGCACTAGATGTAGTTTTAATATAAATAACAATGGTAGAGGACATAAAAGCTCAGTAATAAATAAACTAACAAATATTCAAGAAAGAGATAAAAATGACAAAAACATATATTGACACATAGTCACTATTGTGACTTCATTTATATCAGTGCTTTGCTACATAGCCAAAATAATTGTAAATTAATAATATTGTGAGCTGACCCAAAGTAAAGTATGTAACCAAAACATTTATAACTATATAGCATCATTAGTCTCTTTATAGGTAAACAACTCTGTCATCCACTGACAGCAATCAAAATAGAAGGGAAAATCATTGCAGATGACAACAGGCTAGAGCTACTTTATTCATATTACAAAAATAATGGCAAAAAGAGGAAATATTTAACCCTTCACAAAACATTCTGGCACTAACAAAAGATGATATAACATATACCAAGAGAATTTGAAGAAAAACTTGCCACAGCACCAAATTCATGTCATCCAGGGATACATGGAATACCTTGTTTGTATACAGACATTTAAGTCAATTTAGAGCAAAATAACTGACAAATTTAGTTAATTTTCTAACAAAGAGAATCTCACATACATGGGCTTTATCCCATCTCACTGTTTCCATGTGTTCGGAAGAAGGAAAATATAACCACACTCAAAAACCTCAGACCCATATCATTGAGTCCACTTAGGATTAAGATCCTGGAATCAGTGATAAAAGATAGATTTAAACCTTATATTTTGCCATTGCTGTCAAAAACCCAGTTTGCAAAGAAAGATTCATCAACTGTGTAGGCAGCATTTTTATATAAGATAGTAAATTATAGAGTCAGAAACAATAAAAAATATGATCCAGTTGTACTTAAGCTGGACATTAAATCAGCATTTGATATGATACCAGAATTAATGCATTAGCAGATATATTAATATCTGGAGCATTAATCTACTTGATTATGGATTTTATTCTAAGTCAAAAAATTCAGATAATTCTTAGTGGGAAGTACTCATTATCATTTACTCCATTTAACTCAATTCCACAAGATTTACTAACAAGTGTTCTTTTATTCACATTTTATAATGATCCTCTCCTTAAAGTAATTGAAAATGAGATGACTGGAAATTTATAACTGGAATAAAGGCAAATGTTTCATGCATTGCATACATGGATGACATAACAATCTTTCTGCCAATTAAAAAACAGATACCAAACCTAATAAAAATTCCAAATAATTATTCAATATAACTAAAGTTCAGTTTAGAAAATTCCAGTGCATGGTCTATGTACTTAGAATGCTAACATGAGCAATGCTTCAAAGAAAAATCTGGCTCATTTATGGAATTTCCTTTTCATTTGAATAAATCTGAAATGCAATCTCAGATACAGGGAAACCTAATGAATAAAATTGAGAATATAATTATTCTCTTTCCAAATCATATTTATTACCTATGTCAAAGTGGTTCTTTTCAATTTCCTAATAATGACATGGGTCACATACTATACACCTATAATAAGATACACAAATGCTTTTACATCTAAAATTTACTCAATCTTTAGAAAATTGTTGTAATGACATCAATATGAATAAGTAGGATTCTGCACTCTCTATCTCAAAATGGATTTGGTTTACATTCTATAAAAATTTTCCATATTCAAAAAACACTTAATCTTATATCATCATGTGCAAGGATATTTCCATATTTAGAAATAGTTTTTTAAAATTACACCCACAAACAAGCTATCACCCATATGCAATTACTGGAATAAGTTAATTTCTTCTTTATTATGCATTCCCAATTTAAAATATTGCTCTCCCAAAAATAAAATACTGGAATATATATTCAATCTGTGCTTTTCCATCAAATGATAATAACAAATCTGAAGTTGACTAAAAAATTTAAGTACTGGTCATTAGAGTCAAAATACTATGTGATTTTCTCCTAAAACTAAATCTTGAAGCACTTCCCATCATTCATTTCTATAGATATAAAAGAAATTGCATTAACATTGAAGACGTATGCAAACTATGTCAGAGTAAATCAGAATTACATTTTCTATTTACATGCCTTATGTTTAATAATAACTGGTGCAATATTTACAAAATAGTTAAAACTAAAGATTACAACACATATACACTTTTCAATATATATAAAAGGTTATTTATACACACATTTAGCCATCATGTTTATACTATTGTCATTATGGCGAATCAGATGTATATTTATATACAGTTCAAACCCAGAAAGACACCCTAATACATTTAGGAACAAAATGGATATTATATGTAAGGAATGAAAAAATTTCACCAATTAATGTTTATTCAAACACATGGTCAGAAATGAAACTTTGCTCGAATTTATGACATGATTCACTATTATAAAATGATAACTAGATAATTAAAAACAAAAAAGACATCAATAAAATGATGCATATTGAAACAGCATACTCCTTATCTCATAACTGTTTCACCTATTTTTCTCCACAGCTCCATCTGCGCCAGATTTGAACTCTCTCTAAATACATGTATGTAAGTGTCAACATGGTTATATAAATATTATCACACATACTTAAGTGGACAAACAACTGTGATATCAATTTACATATTACAGCATGTATATTTATTTTAAAATAATAGTTTTTGTTATACATTTTGTTTTGTTAAAAAAAAAAGAGTTTACATTTTAAATTGCGTGTGGTCTACACATGACTAGGTTATATGTAGAGGGATATCGTTAAAAGCTATAACAATTCTCAATTTTAACCATAAATAAATCATAAACAAAAGCCCCACTTGGCAAAGTAATTTAAGTTGTTTCTAAACAATAGTATTTTTCCAAAAGTGTATAATTTTAGTAAACAACATTTCCAAAGTGAAACTATTAAAGTTTTTAGGAATTTAAAAGGTCAAGTTTAAAGAAAAAAACATCCTATTAAAAAAATAACAGGAAAGTTTAAATGTATTGAGTTATAATATTTCAAATGGGTACTAAGTAATTCTCAAGAAGACATAATCTTGTTGACCACAAGGTAGTCTAATCCTTGAATGGTATAAATAAGCCAGATTTTTTGCTGAGGGTTTTTTTTATATAATTTTGAGAAGAGTTACCTACCAAAATCCATGCCAGTTTTGACTCTGACATGTTTGGCTAGGCAAAACGTAGGTTTGTGACCTCTCTCTGACCAGAGATGGCAATCTCTGTCTACTCCTATGTGCCTGACAGCATGATCATCATGGCAGAGAAGGGAAGCCTTCCAGTAGCCTACTGGGAAGAAGAAGACATCTTAATTGAGACTGCCTATACTGAGAAGAATGCCACTACACCCACCATCTGATGTGCCTGCATTACAAGCTACAACCAAGAAGATCGTTAATATTCCTTTCAAAGACTGCAGAGCTTTATAATTTAATCTCTAAAATTTGTAATTTTAATATTAAGCTAGTTTATTCACTGTAATGAACGTTCAATATTATTTCTTAAAACTTTTAAATTAAATCGTTTATCAAGTAAAATTATGTTAAACTTGCCTGAATTCATTTTTATAATATAAAATAATTTATAATCAATCTTATTCCTTAAAATCTGTTAAATCCAATCCTTTCTAAAGTAACTATGTAAAACTTGCTTGAATTCATCTTTATACTGTCAAATAATTTATTCTTCTAATTTGTCAGTAACTGCGATCAGTTATATCTTAAATTTCTCAAAACTGTGGTCATGCCTAGATTTATTGTTTTAACTATTTTATCTAAATTTATTATCTATGTTATAATATATGCATCTTTTGAAGCAGTGAATACTAATTGTTAACTAACTTTCGATGGAGATAATTAAAATCTTCACTTTAAATATTTTAAAGAATGCTTCTTTGCATATTATATCACTATTTCGAAATAATATATTGATAGATAATAACTGATCACAATGTGCTCATTTGTTATCATGATTTTATTTATATATAATATATATATATTTATATATATATATATATATATATATATATATATATATATATATTATAATTGCATTGTATTTCATGAGGGTTTGCTTGGTCAGTTCTTGTAACATATGACTTTTGATATCTGTTAGTTGGAAGTGATGGGAGCTAGAGATGATATTAAAGTATATTTGTTAATGTTTATTAATGTCCATCATAAATGCATTCCCTCTTTAATTATGATTATATATATATATGCAGATTCAGTATTTTAACTTAGACTATAATTAAATTTAAACCCTTTTTAGTGAGTATAATTATGATGCTCATTTAAGAACTGGGTTGTGTTAGTTTGGCTGATAGAATCTATCTGTTTTGGGTGCGATTAATTGATTATACATATACATATTGATATTTTGCTTATGCATAGTGAATTTCATTACAGAATACATATTCATACATTTATGTTTTGCTGTATCTTTTAAAATAGGTTCACGGTGACAGACTGCCCCATTCTTTAGTTCAGGTATGGCTATCTTTATTAGAACTGGAACACGAGGGTCCAGACCATTTTCATAAAGCCTATCTGAGTTCCTGAACTTATCTGTTTTTATATAAATAGCAGCAAACTGTCTGGCTCAGAGCACTGAGCATCTGATACTGAAGCTCTTGAATAATTACTCACTCGCACCGCAAACTTATTCCTCAGTATTTTACTTAGCACCATAGCATATATATGCGAATGTAAAGGTAGCCAGCTTTTTTCCTACTTAGTAATTAACTTTTCAGCATTAGATTGAAATTCAAATCTTGTTTACCAGGCTGAATTTTTTTATCATAAGTTTATTTATGTGCTCATATTGTTAATGTATATAACAATCATCTTAGGGCTGTATGTAATCATTATCTCAGGCTAGATTATTATCTAGCCACATCAGAAACCCACACAATAGGATGGGTATATTAAATGATTATAAGCATGACTTATTGACCACACATACACCTATTGTAATATGTTAAGATGAGACTATCGTATTGGTAATAGTCTCATTTCTATGTAAACGCCTGCATGTGTTGATCATACATACTAAACACTATATAATCTTTGTCATTTTCTTTTGCTTGATTTTATGTTATTGCGTTAATAAACCTGTTTAAAATATAAAATTTGTTTCATATCTTTCTTGCTCATAATTCTATTTCAATTCAATCCACATTATCTTACTCCAATTCATTAATGATTTTATATGCTGAATATACATTGTTGTAGTTAAGAAAATTAGTGTGTTAAGTGGTCTGTTCTACCCATTGACTTAAATTGATAGTTAGCTCTTGAGTCTCATGTTTCTCCCTGTTCAAATCCAGCTCGTAGATTAAATTGAGACTGACTGTGGCCTCAGAAATGTCATTCATAAGGTGTTAAGTCATGAATTACTAGAAAAGTGGTTGAAGTTTGGTTGGATTTGAGGTCTTGCCACCTCACGTCAGTCAGCTTTGGTGTACTTTGCCTGGACTCTGAGTTTTGTTATGTGAGTGTACAAATCTGACCGTTACAATATAGAAAAATCCAAATCCTATACAGTAGTCAGAAAATATTAAGCTGCTTTGAAGATTGTATCCTTTTTTACTGTTACACATAGATTTGTAATTTTTCCCATTTTTAATATGGGATAAAAATACAGAATATCTTTTGTTTAAAATCTTGTAGTCTTTTCTTACTCTATCCTATGTAAATGGTAGTTAGTACTGTTTTGTAAACTTATAGTTCAATAAAGCATTTTGAAACTAAACTTACTGTCCACATCATTATTTTTTAAAAACAAAATGAACAGCGAAGACATTGATATATCAGAACAATTAGTTTCACCACATTTAAGCACTTGCACTGGACGATATTTTTTTTATTCAATAATTTATTTTTCCTATGAAAATGTAGTAGCAGCTTCATTATCAGCAAACACTGACTCTTGAATTGTTTTGATGTTGTAAGTCTGTATTGATTTTAGAATTTATATAGTCACCCCTACTTGCAATTACCAGATTCTTGCAACTCGTCATATAAACTTTGTGTTCTAATGCAGTACACATCATTTTGTCAGTTCATTTTTTTGCTACTATTAAATTAAAATAATTTTCATTTTATCACATAAGAAAAGTACTTCATGAATTCTCTCAAATTATGTTAAGTTTCTAGTTTTATATTTAAAAAACATTCCATTAGAAAAAATACTATACCAAAGTATTTTTTTTTGGAGGGGAGGGGGCAAAGAAAAATATACATGTAACTTCAAAACAAGTCAAAGAAATATGATTAATAAACAAGATTGCAAAGTCTAAATTATAATATTCGAAAAATTGAATTTAGAGAAGACATTCCAAGCCTAAAAATGATTAATGAGACGCCTAGGTTAAATTCGTAAAATTTATTATGGTTATTTTTTAAAAAAAACATTTATATTGTTTACTGTGTAATTATTATATTTGCTGCAAAATTTATGTATGGATATGTGTTTAATTACACGTATTTAATATTTACAATAAATATGATAATATATATATATTTAATGAATTTATTCTGATTCTTTAATTTTAAAGAAAATGCAAACTAAGAAATACATTATCCTGTTGATTTCATTTTGTGATGAACATTTTTATTACAGAAAGTCGCACTCTCCCACATATATAGATCAATATGTAGACGAATAGACAAACAGATAAATAAATACATCGACAAATAAATAATCTAAAAAAATTGAAATATCAGTAAGTCACGTCAGACAAATGATTGTAAAAAATGTTAGAGTCAATAATAATAATAATAATCTAAAAATACATAATAGTAATATGTTTAAACATAATAAACAATTTAAGTAGAAAAATAAATATGCAATTCACTTAATATCATTTTTTAAACTAAGGATTTTACTTGTTTACTTTTTATTTCCTTTACTTTTTATTCCTCTTTATCTACATAAATCCATTTTACGCATTATAATGTAGTTTTATGACTAGCAATCACATTCAAAGATTGTATTAAACTACTAAACATCACATGATCACTATTTCCTATGCTTACACAAGCTGTTAAAAGAGAGGCAAAACTCTCCATACAGTTGTACCACCTAGTGCAAGCCAAAGTAATAATGGATGCAAAAAGAATGAGTAGGCATTAGATAGGAATTCTATATACAAACCTTCTTACATCCACTGATTATTTTGGCTTGCACTGAGTGGCGCTATTGTATGGAAAATTTTGCCTCTACTTGAACTATTGTATTCTGTTAGCAATCTTTCTATAAAAATGTTTTGAAACATACATAATAAGATGTGATATGTTGGACTATTTCCATCATTTATGAGTGAATGTCGAATGTATAGAAAATTTTAGACTTTATTTAAACTTTCAAATACAAACAGTAACAACATACAAATAGACAATACAGGTTAGTAATTACACAGTGTTTCAAGTAGTATTATTCTCCACTCTTCTTCAGGTGTTGCTGGCCTATATACACAGTGACAATATTCACTTCGAAATTGAATTCGCACCTTTAGATTCTCGAATATTGAATTTAAGGCAAACACTCTACCAGCTGAGCTATTCTGTCAAAGGTAACATATAGTAGAATTTGATATATTTATATATGAGAATTGGTTCAAATCCTACTGAGTCCTTACAATTTTTTTTATTAATGAGGATAATTAGTTTTTTTATTTTTTCCTAAGAGCAAGATTAATTAGAGGCTTCCATACATTGTGTATTGCCACACTGGGTTGACTTCTAGGATTATTTACCATTGTCATATGAGCAGCTTCCTTGAATTTTCTTCTATACATTTTTTCCTCTTTATTCAATATCTTTGTATTTTCTCACTTAAGAATATGGTCATTAGTACATACATGATCTGCTATGGTAGAGACATCTGTTTTTTTTCTTTTAACCATTAGTTTGTGCTCTTTCAATTGCTGTTCAACAGGGTGACAGGTCTCACCAATGTATTTCCTTCCATGTTCACATGATATTTCATAGATGCAGTACCATGTGAATGTGGAAGGAAATACATTGGTGAGACCTATTGCCCTGTTGAACAGTGATTGAAAGAACACAAACTAATGGTTAAAAGAGAAAAAACAGATGTCTCTACCATAGCAGATCATGTATGTACTAATGACCATATTCTTAAGTGGGAAAATACAAAGATATTAGATAAAGATGAAAAAATGTATAGAAGGAAATTCAAGGAAGCTGCTCATATAACAATGATAAATAATCCTATAAGTTAACCCAGTGTGATAATACACAATGTATGGAAGCCTCTAATTAATCTTGCTCTTAGGAAAAAATAAAAAAAAACTAATTAGTCTCATTAATAAAAAAATAATTGAAGAACTCAGGAGGATTTAAACCATCCCTCATATATAAATATATCAAATTTCTACTATATATTGCCTTTGACAGAATAGCTCAGCTGGTAGAGCATTTGCCTTAAATTCAATATTCAAGAATCTGAAGTGCTAAGTGAATATTGTCACTGTGCATAAAGTCCAGAAACACCTTAAGAAGAGTGGAGAACAATACTATTCAAAACATTGTGTAATTACTAACTTGTATTGTCTATTTGTGTGTTATTACTAACAAGTTGTTTGTATTTGAAAGTTTAAATAAAGTTTAAATTTTTCTATACATTCAACATTTACTCATAAATGATGGAAATAGTCCAATATATCACATCTTATAATATACCATCATTACAAACCTTCAGACAAGTACATCATAAGAATCAAGCATTGGAATTTTTTTAAAAATATTGTTAATGATTTATTAATATTTGGCAATCTTGAAGTGTCTGTAGCTTTTAACTGTATGTCTCACATATTGTGAAGTCTAAATATGAATTTCCCTTTTTCTTTTTGTATCACTTCTTTTTAAGCTGAGTCTATATCTTTCTAGTCTTTTTTGTTTTGCTTTTAATTTCTTTGTTTATTTATACTTAATGTTTCATTTATATTATATTAATCAGAAGTAAGCATGATCTTAGCTACTGTTGTCTATAAAATGAGAGGGGGATGGGTTAAAAAGCAATCTTAAATTACTTCATTATTCAAATTTTAGATAAAGATGAAATTTTTCTTATATCACACTTATTTTGAAATATGTGAGTAAAAACATTTTAAAGAAGTCAACCTCCAAGATACATTGACCAAGATAATTTTTCATATATCTTCATTATTTATTAAGTGCTTACTTCCATATTCTATATTGAAAATTTCACAAGTAGTCAGAATATTTTTTTAGTGATCATTATAAGTCAACATCATCTATTTAACAAAATGTAATAATAATATTTGAGTATTTGATTTAGAAATATATACATATAATATAGTAATTACAAAAAGTTGGACAAGGTAAATGACATCAAATAAAATTATATTGAATATTTATATGAATAATTATATGTAGATAGCTTTAATTAGATTACATAGGTATTTATTACAAAATAATACATTTTATTTGGGTTTGCACTTAATTGATTAATAAAATTCTCATTTTGTGAAACTATGTTATTATTCATACTTTTTTAAAATTCAGTTTTTATTGCTGCTTAATAAATAGATTAAAGGTATTAAAATAAGCATAGTGAAGCTGCAATCTATACTGTATTAGACTATACCACTTCATTAATATGCTAACCAAAAAAAAAAAAAAAAAATTAAACAAAAAATAAAATTATCTAAATTTATAAATTTATTAAGTTTTACAAATCTTGGTTGGCAGTAGGCATTATTTTTGCTTGCTTAATATAACGTTCCACATCTCAAACATAATCATCATAATTTAAGTAGAATCATTAGACATACAGGCAAAACTCTCCATACAGTAGTGCCACTCAGTGCCAGCCAGAGTAATCAATGGATGCCACTGAGTGGCACTACTGTATTGATAGTTTTGCCTGTGTTAATAACAGTTATGTGCAAGCATGAGAAATGGTGATCATGTGATGTTAAAGTGGTTTAGAATCATTAGAGTTATTATAAGCACCTGGACAAATTTTTTTCTTTATGGTTGTTGGTTATTTTTTTCAAAATGTTTTACATGCAATTTATATAAACATATCTTTAGTAAAAGGTGTTGTAATACAATAAGTAATAAATTCAAAAATGTCACAAAGTACTTTTATTAAAAGAAAAATATTGATTTAATAAGGAAAATTAAGAAGTCATTCTGAAATGAGTAATATATTCCAAAAGTATTAATCATCGATTAGAAAAATTAAAAAAAATAAGTGAAATTTATTTAAAAAATGTAAAGATCTAAGATTTTAGAGTTAAAAATAAGGAAAAAAATATTAATAAATGCTTAGGAGAAAATAAAAAATATGGATAAAAAAAAAATGTAGGTTCAAGAATTGAAGATCTTAATAAGATTTTGTTGTTAAAGTTATTTCAGAAAAAAAAAAAGGATTAGAAATGACTGAATCACCCCAAAAAATTTTAAAAGTGGAGCAAAATACTGAAGAGTAGAAGGAACAAATTAGAAAATTCAGAACTCTAGTATATATCAAAATGCCATAAGATAAAGAATATAGTCCAAAAATTAGATTAAGATGACTATAAGAATGGCAAGGTTTGTTAGTCAACTCAATAACAGTTATCAAATGTAGATAATGCAGGTTAATGCCCCCAAAAATTCTCATGGTGATGAAAAAGTAAAAGATTTTTATGTGGATGTACAAAAAGCTTTTGATCTGAGCAAATAACATTTTAAAATTGTCATGGGAGACTTTAATGCTAAAATTAATAAACAATTGAAAGATGAAAGTGCTATAGGTAAATTTGGTTATACTAATAGAAATGAGAGAAAATATAGTCTTGTGGAGTTTCCAAAAAACAAAAAACTTTATATTATGAAATTTTTTGAGAAAAAATGCTAAATAGACATAGAAGCATCCAAATAAAGGTACAGCAGATTAGATTATATTATATTTTGATTAACAAAAATATGTATTTCAAGATTATAATGTTCTTAATAAATTCTATGAGGAAAGTGATCATAAGTGTTAATGCAAAATTAGAGAGGCAAAAATTATTAAAAAAAAACAGTATTCTCAATTGATATTCCTAATCTTCAGAAACATTCCACTGAATTTAAATTAAAACTTGCAAATCATTTTCAAATATTAACAAATTTTGAACAGGGTTCAGATTTGAATGAAATTAATAGGAAGATAACTGATTTATTTTTAAAAACTGCAACAATGATAGTTGGTACAATTTCTATTGAGATATGACAATTTATGAAAAAAAAAAGCAGGAATATGAAAATATATAAATAATGATGCATTAAGAAAGATGAATATCTAGAATTTTGTAAAATGATGTGAAAAAGAGTTGATATCATATAAGAAAGTATAATTATGAATTAGTAAAAAAAAGCTATAGAAGAGAATAAAAGTCTTGATAGTGTAAAATGACATTTTGCTATTGGCAAGAAATTTATTTCTGCATTAAGAAAAACATATGGAACCATTACTAAAAAGAGAGATGACATCATGAAATGTATAGAAGAGTTCTATCAAGAATTATATAGCAATAAATAATAAAAAAAGTACCTCCTACAACTACTATATTTTCTGAATTGTGTAGGATTCTAAATAAAGAAATGAGAAATGCAATTAAATCTATAAAGAAGGAAAAATCCAAGTAATGATGGAATTATAATCAATATCTTAAAAGAAGCAAGTGAAGAAATAGGAATTTTTTAGCAAAGTTATATACCAAATGTCTAAATTATAAAGATACATCAGATAATTGGAAGAATGCAGTATTAATATTATTATTTTAAAAAGGTAATAGACCTATCAGTATTTTATCAACTCTATACAAAATTTTTAACAAGATAATTAAAACTAATCTGCAGCAAACTTTGGATTTTAACCAATGAAAAGAACAAACTGGATTTAAAAGTGGTTTTAGTACAGTGGATCATATCCAAGTATTGAGAGAAGTTATAGAAAGGACAAAAAATTTGTCTTGTGATTATGCTTGGATTTGTAGATTATGAAAAGATATTTGATTCTATAAGCATTTCTTCATTGATTAAAGCATCGAATCATAAAAGTATAGATTCAGGATATTGTCATATTTTGAATAATATTTATAAAAATGCAACAACAACACTTATATTACATAATAATACTAGGAAAATTAACATTGAGAAGGGTGTATAACAAGATGACTCCATATCTTCAAAACTTTTTACAGCAGTTTTGCAAGAAGTATTTTATGAATTAGAATGAGAAACTAAGGGAGTAAAAATAATTGGAGATTATTTAAGCCATCTAGATTTTGCAGATGTTGTAATTTTTTTTGCAAATAATGCTTTAGAGTTTTAGAAAAGGTTGCAAGAATTATTAGATAAAAGTATGAAAATAGGATTAAAGGTAAATGTTATAAAACTAAATTAATGTTCAATAGATTTTATCAAATGTAGAAAATAAAAATTGATAATAATGAGTTAGAAGAAGTTTAACAACTATAAATACCTTAGTCAAATTATTACTACAGATGGAAACATAATTAATGAAATTAATCATAAAATTAAACTTTGTTGGAGTGCTTTTGATAGAAATAAGTTAATACTAAAGGAACTATGTCCCTATACATTTGAAAAGGAAGGTTTTTAATAAATGTTTTATCAATTCTTATTTATGGATCTGAGACTTCTACACTTAACAAAAGAGCAATATAGAGGCTTCAAACCACTCAATGAACTGTGGAGACATGCATGTTAGGAATAACAAGAAGTGATTGACAGTGAAATACATGGGCCAGGGAACAAACAGGTATTACTGACCTTATTGAAAGAATCAACAGGCTGAAGTGGAATTGGACTGGACAATATTGCAAGAAGAAATTCTCATAAGAGGGGGAACCAAAAATAACTGGAATGGTTCATTGGAAAGTGATCACATTGTAGTACATGCTTCTGCCACTAGCTACCTCTTGAAGCAAGTCGACCGACTTTCTTTATTGAGAGAAGTTGTGTTATAGTTTGGTAAATGTTTTTTTAATGTGTCTTGTCTATTTGTCAGTTTTTATAATGACTGAAAAGTAGAAATAATATGAAATTCTGTTTTCTGTTAGGAAAAACAGCAAGAAAAATAGTTTTAATGCTTAAAGCAGATTACAAGGAAACTGCTCTAATAGAAACATAAGTTTATGAGTAGTTTGATAGAAGTGTCAAATTTACCACATACCAAAAGATGGTGAGTGAAGTCCAATGTTTAGACAATGTGTTTTTTTGAATGCAAATGGCATTGTTCATTCAGAGTATTCAAAACCTACAAGTTCTGAGAAGTGTGCATAATGTGGTAAAACAAAAGCATCCCATTTTTGGATTAATGGGGAGTACAAGCTCTACCATGACAATGTGTCAGCACATAAAGTCTTGAGTGTGAAACAATTTTTAATTCAATTCAACATGACCCATTTTATCTAACAGCCATATTTACTCGATCTCATGCCTTCTTTTTATTTTTTCAAATGAAAAAATGCCTCAACTTTTTTTTTGTTTGTGAACTTAGAAGTGGTGAAGAAAAAACAATGAAAGCATTAAAAAGCACATTTGAAACACATTTAGACTAGTGCATTGCATTGTATTTTGAAAGGGATTCAATTTGTAATACCTAAAAATAAATGCACAATTTTTTATTACAATTTATAAAATTAAAACACTTTTCTTAGACAATTTTAAATTATAAATATATGCACTGACGCACTCTCATAAGAAAAGCTATAATTGCTCTTTTCTTATGAGAGCATGCCAGCACATATATATTTATAATTTTTTATTACAAAATTCTGGTTATTCCCCCACCCCCATCTGGTAGACAGACAGTTAAAATCTTAAACTGGATTTCAAGCGATTGCAAAAGTACCTAGAAAGAGACTATACGTGACATAAATGGGTGAAATACAGAAGTGCGCTGCTATGATGTGAAGAAGAGAGGATAAAAATCTGAGATGGATTGAACTTGGAGAAACACTCATAGTACAGTGGATTGATAATAACTGAGAGTGATGATGATGATAATGAACACCATAGTACAAATTCAGAAGATAATAAAAATCTTAACAGGAAATACCGATCAAAACAAAGAACAATGAATACAGAAATGAATACTTGATTTTTTAAAAAATAAAATTTTAAAACATATGAACATAATATTACATTGGATTATTAATAAAACGTTTATAAAAAATTATCAAAAAGGTTGTTAAACAACTTGAAGATGTTTCACAGGGTTTTATAATAGTAAAAGTTATATTTTACTGAAAAAAGTTGAAAAAGTAGCTAGTAAATTTGTCAAGTGTTGTTAGCTGAGAGGTCAGCACAGCCACCTTGCAAGCAAGCAGTTGGTTGCAGATGGTTGTTGCGGGTTCGCCTCCTGGCCGATGTTATGACATATGGAAAAAAATGCAGCTAGTAAATTGAAAAATAATAAATATCTTGGAAGTGACCTGAAGAGACAGTTTATTTCAGAAAATTTGTAGGATAAATAATATTTTGAAGAAAGAATAAAAATATCTAATAAGTGGATAACATCATGGTTAGTGGTAATCAACAAAAAGAAGAAAAAAAAGGACTTATTTACTGAACAATTGCACTAATAAATAATTTAGAAAATGTCCCAAAAATGAAATAAATACCAATAGAAGAAACTGGATTTTAAAAAATAAAGAATCGTCATGTAATGCATATTATTTTTCCATCTTATTGAAATTAATGTTAGAAAAAAGCAAATTGTTTTCTGATTTTCAAATGGTTTTTGCTGTCTGTGATTAAAACTTATATGGCTGTACTTGACTTTTATATAAATATAATAAATTAATAATATCTCAAAAATTTTCTGCTAGAGTAACCATAGAAGTTGGTAAGATAAAACATGAAATTAATATTTTTCATTGAATAATGAATAATATTTCTCCACATTGTATTAAAAACAGATAGAAACCAATCCCTACTTTGCATAAGAGTGATATAGTGAAAATTACACTATAGAAAAACATGCAATGGCACTAATATCTGGAAAGAGCAGTGAATTAAAAAACAAAGAAAAAGCAACATATGAAATGAATGTTAATAACTTAAAATATGCAAACAATGCTGGAAATTAACATTAGAAGTGATAACAAGGAACATTTTTTGTCAAAAAAAAAAAATGTAAAAAAAATAATAATAACTAAAAAAATTAAAATAAATAATATTAAACTGAATAAAGTAGAAAATTTTGTAGATCTTCAAAATAATGTAATTAATAATGATAAACTTTTAAAAGTAAAAAAACATTCTTAGAATTACCAAAGTAAGATTAAGTTTCTTTAATTTTCCAAATTTTGTTCATGATAAATTTATGTTTCTGCTAAAGGGAATTTTTTACTTATCAATATCAATTTTTTTTCCCAAAATTTACTTGACAAATATTGGATCACATGATAGACATGTTAATTTCATGATCTTATACAATCTATTATGCCGAATGAGTCAATTTACTTGTGGACCAGCATTCTACCAGTGTGCTGCAAGTATTAAAATGTTGATCAATAATAAGTAGATAGATAAAGTTCTTATAGTTTATTTAATTAAATCTTGTGTGAACATATTCAGAATTAAATAACTCCAGCTAAAATTTCTAGATGTTATTAATTAAAAATGAGTAAAATCATTGAGTATCTTAGTTAAGGCTATTTGACAATATATCAGGCAAACAATTTGATGTGATAAAAGTTGTAGAGAAACAATAAATTGTATTTTGCCCTAATTTAAAATCTTCTATTTCAGGTCTCCTTATTTCACCTACTTCTACACAATCCATTTCATATTTAGAATACGAAGCATTCTTAATTCATAATCGCCATATTCTATGTTTCATAGGAGATCTTCTTTTTGCCCTTATACATTCTTATTTCTTGCATAATATGAACAACTAGATATTTGAATGAATTTAATGTTGCCATGGTCATATAAATCAAGTATTAAAATAGTTGTTAGATATGTGGGAATAATTTATGTTTGCCTTTTTACATACATATTGAAATGATTTTAAATTGATGACATAGTATAAATCAAATATCACCCACAACATGTAATATTGCTGCTCTCAATGAAAAACTTCAAAATAAGTACAAAAGGAAGAGAAGAATGTTGAGGTAAATAAAAGCAAATTCATACATATATAAACTCTTCTTATAATAATTATAAAAGTAGAGAAAGTAAAATAGCATAGATTTCAGTACAGTATTAAAAATATAACTAATAAATAATAATCATTATACATAGTAATGTATCTAAATTTATATTCATTAGTTCAAATGAAATCTTGCTCAAAGCATCTTTTAAAATTAGGATAAAAAAATATTAAATAATTTATACATGTTTGCTTGTCAATCAATATTTGTTTTCAATTATATAAAGCTTCATCAAAGTTTATAATGTAGCTATAAAATTGAGATGCCTCAATATATTGTAATACGAGGGTGGGAAACATTAATAAACTATCTTCGATGATTATGGGCTTATAACATACATATATTAGTCAATAGTTCAATAAATAAACAAATTCTTTTTCTTTCAGAATTGGCCTTAATTTTATTATATTTGTTTTATGAACCAAATTTTTCTATATTAATGTAGAATGTTATATATATATACGTATGTAGAAAAATTTAGTTCCTAGAATAAACAAGATTTGTAAAGAAAATGAGCATGTGGACGATAATTTTTAACTGTTATTAAATCATCAAGCTATATTTTAAACCCACAGCAGTTTGAAAAACGAACAATGGAATCTTTTTATGTTGTACAAACATTAATTATCCCACTATTTTTATAACCTTCATTATTTATTTAAATAAAAACGACATCAAATTTGTTTAAAAAATCGACACAGATAAAAATGTTACAAGTCAACTTTTTTTAGTGACAAATTGTTTAAAAATAAGTTTTTTGACATACAAGTGTTAGATAATTTAGGCGCTGGTGTATTACGGTCAAATGACAACTATTAATAATCGTCCGATGATAGTTTGCTATTGTTTGCAATTCTTTAGCCATAGTTTTTCTCGCATTTCAAATTTGCAGCTACATCCTATTTTTTTTTTTGTATATGGTTTTGGTGTAATTTTATTTTTATGAAATTTATATCCATCTACTTAATCCTTATTTTATATGTCTATTTGTTAATCCCTTCATTAATCTTCTACAGCTTTTTTGTCTATTTTATGAAACACAAATGATTTAGTTTGTCTTTAATCTCACCACGTATTTATATATATATTAAAACCACTTGTTATCACTTATTTATAATTGTGTGTATAAAAACTTCTCATTTTTCATTTATGGTTCATTTTTAATACATAACCATCATTTTTTAAAATACATAATTTTGTTAGTAAAACTTTTTCAAAATAATATATTAACAGAAAAAAGAGAGAGAGAGAGAAAAAGAGAAAAAAAACAACTTGGATTATGAAGTCAAAACCAATGTATCATTTAAATATTTTCTCTATTAATTTTATTTTATATATATATTTAAGTCTATGCCTATATACATACGTTTAAAATAGATGAATAGTTAATATCTATGCTTAAATTTTTATATGTATGTATATTTATATTTACATATATAACATACTCTATATTTAAAAAAATATTTTATCATAGGAGTATTATTTATTGCTCTCTCATTTTGTCTTTATATATATTGTAACAGATTGGAAAGAGGAATATCATGGGATGATGGAAAATATCATCCCATGTTCTATAAAAATGAATACAAAGAATATGAGCAGAGAGATAGCATTTAAATTGGAAATAAATAATAAATTATAAACATGATATCATTAGCATTAACATAAATAATGAACAGTCATCTTTTGTGATTGGATGTAAAAGTGGTTTAATATCAAAATGATAGACTACTTATCTAGCCACTGCCAAAATTAGGGCAGAATATAAAATAATCATCTGGATGCAGATACTTAAGTGTAAAGTATCTAGCATAAAAAATAATGCCGGGACTCTAATATATGCTGAAGATCATCAGTGCCCCAGCCATATGGTACCATTAGAATACAGAACAACTTTAATTTCTAATCTGTAAATAAAGTACAATGAATAAACTTTAAAGATGATCTTGATCTTTGCACCATCCAGAGAACCACCTAGATGTCCAAACACAAACATATATTTCCACATACAAATTAAATGCAATTATTTTGACCATTCATCCTCTGCATAACTCAGTGGTTTTTACTTTTCAGAAATGCTAGCATGTAGGTTTCCTATCTCTATGGAATATTAATTTTTAAAATTTCATAGAATACAAAGTAGGAAACTAAAATAGATTATTCTTATATTGTTTGATTTAAAGAAATCTTTTTTAAAAAATATTTTCTTAAGTTGATCATAGCAAAGATAGATAACAAAATTAAAGCAATTCTGAGAGATAACAAAGTTGGTTTCTATAAATAAAAAAGATACCAGGGATACATTATGGAACATTACAATTATATGGCAAAGAGAGTGATGGATTAGACAAGAGCCCTTTATATTTGTTATATCAATTATGAGAAGACATTTGATTAAATTCCATGGACCAGATCTCTCAGTATTTTGTTGAAACTGGCATAGATGACACTACTTTTAATTAGATTAAAGACTTTGCATATTAGGCAAGTTACAATTGGATTATTGAATAATCTTACTAATCCGATGACAATAAATAAAGGAATTAAATAGAGAGATCATTTGATAGCAAGTCTTTTCAATGTATACTCAGAGAAAATGTTGAATCAGTAATAAAGAGGTTATATAAATAATTCTATTACAGGTTTAGCAAATTTCTTAGAGGAAATAAACAAAATAATTTTAAAAAAATGAAAGCAGTGGAAATGGAAAATATCTTCCTGTGATAAACATTAGTACAGAAGGATGTTGCTGTTACAGATGAAAGAGTTCTGTTTTGTTATTTGGATTCTCACAATATAAAAAAGTCAAAGTTATAATGGATTTAGAAAAAGTGATTTTCAGAGGAAAGCATAAATTAATGACATCAAGAGGGAGTGACTTTGGCTTTTAGAAATGTCTAGTTAACTATATATACCTTAAGGATCAGAAACATAGAATTTGAACTTGGACATATTTGAAATATGATGTTCCCATAAAATGAAATGAATAAAATGAGTGGACAGAAAGTTAATATAAAAATGAGATTTATGACAGCTATCAGGAAAAAAAATATTCTTTTTATGGAGTCATAATTTCCATCATAATAATTTTTATAAAGTATTCTTGAGAGCAGCGTTTGTGTGATTGTTTTTTTTTTGATAATTATATTGTATAACAATTTTTAAATGTCATAGCAAGATAATAAAAGAGAAGTCATCACTTAACAAGCTTGCTATTGGTTGAATGGGAAGGGTGACGGTTTTTAAGTTTCTATCTATTTTACCATTTAACTCAATCAATATGGAATAGTCAATTTAGTTGGCTATAAGCTGGTTACTTGAAAAAAAAAATCCAAACCTGATTAGAATCTAAAAAAAAAAAAAGTTTAACCCTGCTTGGATTAAAACCGAGGTTGTAAACATGGCGGCGAATATTTTCAACATGTGTGTGTACAAACAAATGTTTATGAATATATTTAAACGTGTATGTTTATGTGATTAATGTGGGTATAAGATTGGATTTTTCAATATGTCGCATTTTTTTTAGCAATCGTTTTCTTTTAGATTTTTAAACCTCAGATCAAATCACGGAGTCGTCATGGTCCAGATCAGACACGGAATATCTCATGAGACGCGATTGTCTATTGATTCTCAAGTGTATATATTTAACTAAAACAAAATGTCTATTTGATTATTTTAGATAATTAATATAACTATTACAATCGAATACTTCTCACAAATATTTTAAAATTTGATTCCAAAGATTGCTAATCAAGTTAATCCCTTGACAAAATAGGGGCAGAGATTCTTAGTCTAGAGAGATTTAACATCAAAGAATTGGCATTTTTGTCTGGAAATTTAAAATTTTAACTTTTGTTAAAGTTTCAAAATAACGAATTGGTTTTTTTTTTTTAAAAAAAAAAAGAAGTGATCTGTTTAGCGCAATAGTCACAATAGTAAAAAAGACATTTTCTTTGACCACAAAGCTTCATCTCTTTTTTGGCAGACGAATCAATCCTATATAAAAGTTATAGACGCAAAAAGAAAAATAAACTTAAATGCAAAGTTTTCATTTTGCTCAATTAAACTATTTATTTGTATCTTTTGTTATCAATACTTATTTAATTATTTAACGGCCTGCTTTAAAAATATAAAATATGAAGAATATTCACATACTTTCGAAAGCGCTCTTGTCGGCAAATAAGCAAAACACTGTTAGGGAAGGTTTCAAGTTAAAAAAAGAATTGAAAACATTCCAAGATAATAATTATGAATAAAACTCAGAAATAATTTTTGATTGGTGAAATTGATATTTATTTTTTAATGAGATTCTGATCACCAAAAAAAAAAAAAAAATTGGCTGGAGAATTATTAATTTTTTAAAACAAACTTTTAAATTGGGGTATTATTAATTAATGCATTTACATTAAAAATACCAATTACGAAATTTAAATCCTTCTATTTTGGGATTACTGAAACAGCACACATCTTTGGAAAAGTTGTGAAAAGTATAAATAAATAAATAAAAAATATATAGGATAAATAATGAAAACCTTTTCTTACCAAATCCATAATGCTAATTTGCAAAATGATCTAGTCATAAAGTTGCTAATCAGAACATTACTAATGATGAATAACTTAAATTCTCACAATATACAGATAATTTGTCAGGCTAAATAAGCTAAAGTACCAGTCTGGGAGTTTTGTTAGAACTTCAAACAAATATTCTATGTAGGACGTACAATGGCTAAAGTGAAAGAATAAAAATTATTTCAAAATATATAGTGTGGGCCAAAAATGGATAACACTACTGATTGAACAATGAATCTCTATTTTATTAATTTAGGAAATTCTGAATAAAGAACAAAAAAAAAAGATTCTGCAATGTTCAATAAATGAAAATACTTAAAAAGATGAAAGATCATGCCAAGAGTCATGTGACATTGTTATATCAACAGATCAGACCATTTAACACATCAGAAATAAATTTGATACAATGAGTTTTTTGGTTAACACACCAAAATGTGGGTGTCCTTAGATTTCTGTGAATGAAAAGAATGAGATGAGAATCACTCATGAATATTCTTAAAAAATTCAAGCAATATGACTTTCAGATGTTATTCATAACTAGAATATTTTTATAATACTTAACGTGTAATTGAAATTGATGTCATATTATTCATGACAAAAACTTTGATGTCTCTATGTGACAGGTGGTACTACTTGATGGAGTGCATTTCAAGAAATCAGGAAAATAAATATAAACCATCAGTAGATATACTTAATTTTAGTGACTTCGTATTCACATATAAATATTAATATTTTAACAGGGTGTCTTTCACATATTTTATAGATAAATTTTAGTTATAATGCAGTGAAACAAGTACCAATTAAAACAGGCATAAATCATATTTAAAGTAGTTCAGGTAAATAATATCCAAGTGAATATATTTTCAGCATGTAATGACTATTTTTAGTTGAGTTTTTGCTTCATTACATCACAGCACAAATTTATTTATAAGAACACATGAAAGAAATCTTGTTAAAATATTAATTTACATATGTATATTAGAGTGTGACTTAAAAGGGGAGTATAACCTATTGATAAGTCATGTTTTTGCAAAAAAATAATAATATATATATTGTGATGATCACAAAATGAATCACACCACATAATTTTAAAATTAAAATAATACAAATAAATGCAGGGTTCTAAATTAGAAAATCAAAGTTAAAATAAAGATTTTGATGACATGAGATCATAGTCACAAAAGATTGACCAAAAGGTATCTAAAATAAATATTGATTCATAATGTGTCAAAGTAAATATTTTCATTTATTTATGCAATATAGACAAATATATAGCAATGGATACTTTTTTGCTACTTTATTTTTATTATTCAGAGAATTTCAACTCTGTAAAAAAATTAAATTATTCAACCCTGGAAATATACAAGCATTATAAACTACATACATTTTGTAGGGTGTCTTCTTAAAACAAAGCTAAAATGTCAGCTTTTATTAAAATGATCAGTGGAATTGGTTTTCACAAATACAGGCATTAATAATTTTTATTAATCATTCATTGGACTAGAAATTATCCAATACTAAATAATATTACTATAGTGTAATTTTCACTATCTCCTTTTCATGCAATGTTAGAACTAGCCTTTATCCACTTTCAACATTTTGTGAAGGGATGTTTTTGTTCATATATTTATGATTACATCCTTCCACAAGACCCTATCCTGCATGAAAATGAGATAGTAAAAATTACACTATAAAAATATGCATTATTCACAGGCATATTTGTAGTAGTAAATTTGATCAATTATATAATATAATGGCCAAAAATATATGTTCAAAAGTATTCAATTAATTGGTGAAAATAAGAATTTATGTCAAAAGTTTAATAAAAAGACAAATCAGTTACAGATGTGTAAAATTAAAAATATTAAAAGTATACAATTTGAAAACTATTATCTATAGAAGACTCAAAAAAAAAATAAGAATTTAAAAAAGGTAAAAGAAACAAATAGTTTTGAATAGATACTCCATGCAGATGAGTGAATTAACTTCTGAGGTTAGAGAAACAAGTTTTTTAGTTAACAGGTAGTTGATAACCTAGAAAGATTATACAAGGCAGCTCAAAGAAAATGTTTTATTCAATATCAGAACTTGAAAAGAATTCAATATTTGCTTTACTCAGTTAAGTCAGAGTATAAATAATCAAATAAATAATTCAGATAAGTAAAATAACATTGGAAACTTTAGCCATCTTTTAACATTAAACCATAGCTGTATTAACTGAAAAAAAAAAACATTTACACTTCAGTCTATAGAAATAAGAAGAAAGGCTATCAGTGAGGAAGAATTCTTTTCAATATATTTCTCCATTACAACAATAACTATTCCATGATTATTGCTTAAAGGTCACTAGGCATACACAAACCACTTGCCAAGATATAATATAGAATTTTAAATTATAGCCTACTTTCTTCAATAAAAAGGAATGTGGCAACCATTCCTAGAATTAAGCTGCTTTGGTAATTTAGTATCTAAATGCAAAACAAGACTAATGAATATCAACGAATTAATGAAATTAATTTGCAATGATAACAATAGATTAATTAAATATGAATCTAGAAAAAAACATGTTAGAAATGTGAATCTTATTGTAAATTAATAATGGACTTTGAATTTAAGAAAAGAAATTAATCTGCACTCATGGTAGAAAATAGCTTCATGATTCAATAGAGTAAGGAAAAGGAAAATAACTTGATTATTACATAAGGCCTAAGTAACTAATATTAGTAAAAAAAAATATTATTTAAAAATATCATAATTTGAAATATTGGTAATTTGTAAATTTATAGAAAATTTATTCTTTTCTAGATATAATGTAATCTTTTTCTCTTTTTTTTTTGAGAATTGGGAGAGGTATTCTTGCTGCTTGAGATAATAAATCAAGATTTTGTATGTGAGATGAGAACTTAATGATTTGTATGTTAATATTTAAATTGTAAGATGGATGAATGCAAAACATTTGTCATTTATTGCCAAGGCTGAAATTTAGGGAATAGTAATTTTTCATATTGGTGAGTAATAATAAATTTAAATAAGAATAAAATTAGTAATTAATTAAAGAACAAACATAAGTTTACTGATTCAAACCATATAATGATATAATAACTGAAACACAGGCTTATTTATACCTGTGTCTATATATATATATATAATATTAGGGTATGAGCACAGACTTTCACACGACCCACCACTCTCCACTCCATCTAATAACACTGATACACTTAAACACACATATGTTGAAAAGATAAATAATCACCAATATTCGTATTTCATGCTAAACCAGCAATCATCAGTTGGTCCAGATTATCATCTCTACACATACATACTACAAGTGCTCAGATATTTATTAAGATAGACAATCCATATACTTTAATGGACAGGCTTCAATCTACTCCACCCTCCAACTCTTCAAAGTCCATCCAATTGAAAATCTGATGAAGGAATGCTTAAAGGCCACCCTGAGACTGAGATTCTTGTCACACCCATGTTGGCCTAAGGTCAATCTGAACTCCACATGTACAGGACATAATCCATTAAATACATATGCAAGTATGGGCAGACATCTCTATAATGTAATAACTGAAATGCAGGCTTATTTATACCTGTGTCTATATATATATGTAATATTAGGGTATGAGCACAGACTTTCACACGACCCACCACTCTCCGCTCCATCTAATAACACTGATACACTTAAACACATATATGTTGAAAAGATAAATAATCACCAATATGCATATTTCATGCTAAACCAGCAATCATCAGTTGGTTCAGATTATCATCTCTACACATATATACTACAAGTGCTCAGATATTTATTAAGATAGACAATCCATATACTTTAATGGACAGGCTTCAATCTACTCCACCCTCCAACTCTTCAACCATCCATCCAATTGAAAATCCGTTGATGGAATGCTCAAGGCCAAAACTCTTGTCACGCCCATGTTGACCTAAGGTCAATCTGAACCCCCCGCTTATTTATACCTGTGTCTATATATATGTAATATTAGGGTATGTCATACCCTAATATTACATATATATAGACACAAGTATAAATAAGCCTGTGTTTCAGTTATTACATTATAGAGATGTCTGCCCATCCTTGCATATGTATTTAATGAATTATGTCCTGTACATGTAGGGTTCAGATTGACCTTAGGTCAACATGGGCATGACAAGAATTTCGGCCTCAGGGTGGCCTTTGAGCATTCCATCATCAGATTTTCAATTGGATGGATGGTTGAAGAGTTGGAGGTTGGAGTAGATTGAAGCCTGTCTATTAAAGTATATGGATTATCTATCTTAATAAATATCTGAGCACTTGTAGTATATATGTGTAGAGATGATAATCTGGACCAACTGATGATTGCTGGTTTAGCATGAAATACGCATATTGGTGATTATTTATCTTTTCAACATATATGTGTTTAAGTGTATCAGTGTTATTAGATGGAGTGGAGAGTGGTGGGTCGTGTGAAAGTCTGTGCTCATACCCTAATATTATAATGGTATAGTTATATTGATTTCTTTAATTTAATTCAGGCTATTCTCATTTTATTTTCATTCTGATATATATTGGGCCATAGAGTTATAAACCACCACAACATTATCATACATATATATTATAATTTTTTTCTTGTATGTAAGATTATTAATTATGGAAATCACTGGTCGATGTCTTAACTAATTTTATCTCACTATATAATATATTTTTACAATAGTTGCACACTTATATATAAAATATAATTCTTTGGTATGATCTTTTATTGTCGTAAAAAAAGTATATATAATCTGTTTTGGCATTTTTTTTCAAAAGTTGCTCAATTTTAAGGAAATGTGTTTCATAGCAATAGGGATTAAAATGTGATTTTGCCTACTTCATATTATATATATTTGGGATTTGAGTTTTCATCATCAGATTTTCAATGATATGGATGGCTGAAAAGTTGGAGGTTGTAGTGAATTGAAGCCCGTCCATTAAAGTATGAAGATTTGCTATCTTAATATAAACTGATCATTGATTGTATATATGTGTGAGAGATGATAGTCTGAACCAACTGATGAGTGCTGGTTTATCACGAAATACATATATTGGCGATTATTAATCTTTTCTACATGTGTGTGGTCATGTGTATCAGTTGTATGAGATAGTGTGGATAGTTGAAGGGTGCTTGAAAATCTGAGTTCAAATCCTCTATACTTAATTAAGCTCCCAGGTTTGTGAAGAGTGCCTGGTTTAAAATATTTACATATTAAGCTTGTATCTTGTCCATCCCTCTTTATGTATTTAATGGATACTGTCCTATACATGAGGGGTCAGAGTGACTTCAGATCAACATGGGCATGTCAATAATATTAGCATCAATAAGGGATTTGAGTTTTCATCATCAAATTTTCAATGATATGGATGGCTGAAAAGTTCGAGATTGTAGTGGATTGAAGCCTGTCCATTAAAGTATGAAGATTTGCTATCTTAATATAAACTGAGTACTGATTGTATATATATGTGAGAGATGATAGTCTGGACCAACTGATGAGTGCTGGTTTAGCACGAAATACGTATATTGGTGATTATTAATCTTTTCTACAGGTGTATGGTCATGTGTATCAGTTGTATGAGATAGGGTGGATAGTTGAAGGGTGCTTGAAAATATGAGTTCAAATTCTCTATACTTAAAAAGAAAAAAAAAGAAATAAAAACTTTTTTTTTAAGTGTCAGAGCATCGGCCGGGACGCGAACCCGCAACTCGGGCAACTGCCTGCAAGTGCAAGACAGTCATGCTGACCTCTCGACCACCAATGCACAGAAATAAAAACTTTGCTAACATATTATTTTGTTTTACATATATACAATAATCAAATATGTTTAAAAATACATATATACAAGCAACAAAGATTACAAATTATAAAATTATCATAGAAAAGCCTTTTTCGGAAAAATTATGTTTTTTGCCCTTTTCAATATGTCTCCACGATTTAAAGCACATACAGCGATATCTATATATATGTTTCAATATACATATGTGTCAATGGGGACATTAAAGACAATCTATTTGTATACATAGGCATGTAATTTGTATTTAAAATTAATTTGTTTATAATAATAATTGCTTGATAAATTTTATAAGGTAAATACTGTGAGCATATCACATGACATCAGCAATAAATCTTATGTCAATAAAAACCAATATATACAACAGTATGTGTCATTAAAAAAATTCTTTGCTTTCATTCTTTTTTTTTTTATGTTCTTTTTGCATATATATTGTTTATTTCAAAAAAGGTTGTATTTTAATAAACATTTATATAAAAAAGAAAGGATTTCCAGATTTAGGACGATTTATATTAAAAAAACAATACATAATCAGCTAAAAAAAGAAAAGTTAATTTCTATTTTCATGGGCAAGCTAAAATGTAAATTCAGGCTTAACACCAATCCACAATGCCATCAATAATGCATTTTGGAAAATTTATTTTACTTTTATTGGAAATTTCTATATACTCATTTGAATTTAAGTAAATATATACCAATACACTTGAAGCACAATATGAAAGCTTATGGCAAAAGAGGCAATAATATTATTAACTAAATCAAGATATAATATCAATGTTTAAAGGACTAGGTAATTTTGTATTGTAGAAAGTCAAAATGTAAACTTCTTACACTCCTATTACTATATCTTGATTATATATATATATGAGTCATTTTTTATGCTGTCAAGATCATTAATAAATTTGTATAATACTTACATATATTCCAATCCCTGATGATTATACTTTATTCTCAAATTGAAATTATGACAATAAAATCAGATAAATCCTTTGAAAATTAATATTTGGTGTTTTGTTGATATTTTATAAACAATTTGCTAAGAAGACCTATGCTACAGGACAGTGTGTTGTGATAACTCTCTAAAAGTGGGCTAAGATACTAAACACTCTTGGATAAAATTATATTAGTGATCTAGTGTGAATGTATATCAAACAGTATGTTTGGATCATTATTCTTGTCTAGATATTGGATAATCTAATGAATTATGGAGCTTGAAATGCATCTAAACTATGGATATTGAATACCTCATCAACTTTACCAATTGTTCAGCTTCACTTTATTTTATTATATGCATATTTTGGAAAGATATTTAATGCATATATGTTTGTTGAAGAATAAAAGTTTAGATATACACTCAATTAGAGGAAAATCATAGTGTTGATTTAAAATTGTAATTAACCAATAATTTAATTTTGTTTAAATAACTTCTAAATTGTAATAAATTGTGAATTCTCATAAATTTTATATAATTGATAAATAAATATAAATATAGATTTTCCCTCTGATTATGAAAATTAAATCTATTGTTTAACACCATCATAAGTATTAACATTTATATAATTACTGCATGTGGAGCTTATTCTTTAATTTCTCATTAACTTCATTTATTACATATTATTATCTGATGTAAATAAATTATTATTCTTGTTATTTATTAAAATAAAAATTCTGAATTTTACATACCTTGATTAATCAAAGGGTAATGATTATAATTGTATTAAAAAGAGATATAATAAATTTAAACTAAAATGAGCCATAATCATCACAGCCATTAGAGTTAGCATTCTTTATTATTTTATATCTATTTTAAGATTGTATCAATGTAGATTACAAGTCTATAAAGTCTTTTTTATTTAATCTATTTTAATCTTTCAACAAATTTGGATTTAATTAATATTTGATAGAGTCTCTGTCTCTTGGATATCATACCATTAGAATATATATTGTAACATTTTAGCATTTTGGTAGGGCTTCTATTACATATTAGAATGTGTGAGTTAATCAAGCTATGAAAAAGAAAAATATTTCATTCATATTTCTAAAAAACATAGCTAGCTATATTGCCTGATTAATTCAGCCTAAGATTACTTAATATTATGATTGGAATTGCCAATAAAGTTAGTTTTAATTTATAAAAGAGGGTGCCATAGTCTGTAGACTCATAAATTCCTCGTATCCCATAATTCTGAAGCAATTAGCTAAAAAGATCGGGATTATGATTTCCCTGATTTCCTGTAACTTAATTTGTTTTCAGGGAATATTTCTACTAGGGCTTAATGAAGAAATAAATATATTGGCAAAAGTAAGTTACACATTTATCATACAATTAACTAACATTAATAAATTTAATAATTAATATTAATAATGCACAATGAAAAGTTGATATTAGAAATAATTTATTCTAATAAATTAAATATTTAACCAGTAAATTATAAAATAAAATTGGAAAGCACATACATGCTAATCTAGATAATATTAAATTAACACAGTTCTTATTATACTCTTCTTAGGTTTCTTGGATGACAAAAAAATGGCGAATGTCTATATAGGAGTATCAGAAGCTTCATATTTAAAGTTAATGCCTCTATCAGTATTATACGTTTGCAGATAATGTTAGATGTGAACATTTTTTTGGTCACAATTTAGGATACGAATAATCTTACTGGTAAACTTAGCAAGTTTACATAGATTGTTGATTGCCATGCATAGTTTTTCATGAGATGTAGAATGAACAATGTTGTCAAAAGCATCATTCCATTCCTGCATGATGAATTATTTCAGCATAGATTGGTCCTGTATCTTTTGTGATTCAGGACCAGCCAAAAGAGAAACAGACAAGACAAGACCCTGATCAGTATTGTATACCTCTTTTTATATTCAAGGTCTAGTTTTCAGACTTCTGCACATATATTTTTATTTTTGTTTTATCATAAAATGCAAATTGATAATCTTGTACATTTATTTTGTATTTTCAACTACAAAGTTGTTTCTTTACAAATTTTTCTGCCATCTTTAATTAGAGTTATAAAGGTTTTACTGATCACAATCTTTTCCATTTGGAATTTCTTTCTTTTTGTTTAGATTAGTAATATTAACATATTTTTTTATTTCCTCCACTTTTAACTTTCATTTTTAATTAAATAATTAATTTGAAACAAAAAAATAATTTTCATTGCACGTTTTAAAAAAATAAATTATACTAATTAAAAAAAAATTAAATTGTATCTTTTAAAGATTTTTAAATTTTACTTTTTTTAAGCTTTTTTTTTTTAAATATTGCCAAATGCCAAATATATTTGGATCATTTATATATAGACAATACAATATATATATATATATTCATAGCATTACTTCCAGGAGCTTCCGTGTAATAAAATTATAATAGCTAAATAGTTGATATCTTCTTTCTTAAACCATGGGAATGTATGTCGAAAAAATTAAAATCATTATTTTTTCTTTTGCTATTTTCTCATTTTTAAATTCTATTTGTTGAGAAGTTTTAAAAAATATTTCATCCTCCAATAGCTTTTTCCAAATATTGTTAATTTTTCTTAATTCACACTTTTCATTTATGCTCTTAGGCCTTTTAAAAATCTCTGTAGTTTTCCTTAGCAATGCGTTTTATTAAAATTGATGCCATGGTTTGTTAATTTAATGTGTGAATAAATGGCTGACATTATGTTTTTCTCTAACTGCCAAAATATGTTCATTATTTCTTATGTTTACTCTATGATTCAACTGTTCAATGTATGAATGTAAACAAAAACTTCACATGGAACACTCATTCTTATGATATGAGAAAGAGAAAGCTCTGAGGAAAGTATTTGTTATTGTATTGAAATGTCAGCTATTTAGCTATTATATATTTATTACATGGAAGTTGCCAGAAATAATACTATGAATTCATTTATCCATGAGAATATTAGAATTAATATATATATAAAACATTAAATGAATCATTTAAATAGTAAATGTTGTTATATTAAATGAGAAACATTATTATTAGCTATTCAACAATATGATAATAAGAAAGTGCTAAAACTTGAACAGTTCATTTTCTTTGTATATTAAGAAGATTGCCTTGAACAACTTAACTACAGCATTTATTATTAAATAATCTATTTAACATTATATATTTTTACTTTGTGATTATTTACATTATATATGTGTGTGCGTATCATTGCATTTTGATATTCTGTCATTATAGCTATTAATGTATTTTTTACATTAATATATGTGTGTTATGAATAATTAGTTAAAAATGGTTAAAGTTAATGTGTGGGAGCATTATTCTCGATGTCTATGCTTTATGCTAGATAGATCTTCGAAGCCTACAGAAGTAAAGAGTTAATAAAAATGTAGAAAAGTTAAAAAAATATTTGTAAAATAGCTTTTCATATTTCTGAACTGAGTGCAATGAGCTTTACCAGTATTCAGTACAAATAAAAAGCTATTTTTTGCAATTTATGCTTTTTACCAACTATTAAAGATTAGATAATGCACCTAGAAATGACACCATTGTTCTGAAATGAAATTGTGATGGAATAATTTTAAATATTATAAGGAATTGGGTTTGATCATCAATGGTAGTTTGAAAGTTAGATATTTGTTGTATAATTTATTATGATAAATATTTTAAATTAATCCAAGTATTAGTATAACATATTTCATTTTCATTATAGATGCCCTGAACATGCGACCTCATCCGCAATTTCATAATGATACATATTTCTGCAAGCTATCATATGACCCATTCAAGCTTTCCTCCTATTCATATATATATCACCTTTATTGCTAAAACAAGGTTACCTTGACAACGGTTTGAAATTGTTGATTGTTATTGTCTAAGTATTTACTGTTTTTTAACGATATATATATATGAATTGGTAAAAGATCAGAATTATATTTAATAATATATATGCATATAGTAAAATATTGCAAATTTAAAATTAATAAAAAGATGTACATAATTACAAATAAAAACTTCATTCTACATTGGTGAATAATTAGAATGCTCTAAAAAGGGAGAAATACTGGAAATGATAGACACCCCGCCTGCATATGCGTGTATATATTACACATATGTGTACTAATATATGTATGGTTATATATTATATAAATACAATTATATATATGTGTGTGTATATTTATGTTATTATAATTTTTGCCTCAATTGTATAAAATTTTAATCTCTACTACAGGTCTCTGGGCAGTAGCTGCATTGTTTTAGGCTTACAAATAAATGAGTTTATTTTACTCAACTTTAAAAAATTTAATTATTAAATATTTGTGAATAGAAAAAGTGTGTGTAATTTAATTTAAAATTATAAAAAATTAGCAATGTGAAGTTGATAAAATTTTTTTGATAAATATGAATAATGGTAAGCATCATATTGTTAAAACTTCTTAGACACCCCCCCCCCCCGTATTCTTTTTTCTAGCATGTTTATGCAGTACTTTTAATTGTTGTAGGCTTACAAATAAATACATTTATTTTATTCAGTTTTAAAAAATGTAATTATTTATAAATAAAATATTTATGCACATTAAGGCATTTTTGTGAATTTAAATTTTAATACCTCCTTGCATTCACAATAAGTAGTTAATCTTAGCATCATTCAATACTATCTATATTCCAATTTATTAATTAAATAAGACTTTAAATTTACATATGATACAATTTACTTAAAATTGTCTTCATGATATATATTTTGAAAATTATGAAGCCATGACAAACATCTCATAAAAATAAAAATATATTACTTTATGAATTATTTGATTTCAAACATATTTATTTCAGAGCACATGCCTAAAGCTGATATTTCAGAATGCATGTCTAGAGATTGAGGTTAATGAAATATAACTAGAATCAAATGTAGATATATATTTTCTTGTAATAATTTTGACATATTATATATAATTTTCTTAAGAATGAATAATAATAACTAAATTAACACTATTAAAATATTTTTTTATTAGCAGATTACTATTTGCATATACAAAGATTAAAAAAAGTAAAACACTTATCATATTATCACTATGTTTTCTACATCACAGTGTCAAGTAATTTTTCTTTATAGTAAAAACTGTAAGGAAGTAGTAACTGATGAAGGTTTTTTTTTTTTTAAAAAAAGTTCAATTTGTTAATATGTAATCAATCAATTGGGTGTCATCAGTTTATGAATTGACTGTCTCAAGATTGGTAAATTATTAAAGATGGAAAATTAAAACTATAGAATCAACTATATTCACAAAACAGTGCCTACTAAAAAAACTGCTATACATTATGAACAATTTTAGCCAACCCTTGATATCCAAAGAAATGCAAATTACAAAACAGCAGAACAAGTAATCCCAAGGGCAATATACAACTTAAAATTACAGTTTATATCAAAATAATCTATTGATAGCATCATGCTTGTAATCAAACTGCTATTTCAACATCACTAACGTTCAATGCTAAGGTTATGTCTAGAATGTTGTTATAAGTATAGACATGAAAATTGGATAATAGATGGCTATAAATGTCATATGGATGGACAAATTATCATTTACACTTTCTTCAATTACTTTTTATTTATAAATCATAGTAATAAGAACTATCATAATTTAAGCATTGATAATATACATTTTAATAAGGTAAAAAACATATTTAATATATAAATGTGATAGTTTGTTTGTTTAACTTAATAAAAATGCAATACAGAGAGCATACCAATAGCTCAAACAAACTCTTGACTAATAAGGGCAGTCTGAGAAAATATTTTAAATCTCTATCCAGAACACTTCCATCTCCAGACCAACTGGTTTCAAGCTTAAGGATCATATCAGTGGAGATCTAGAATATTCAGACACGAGATCTAAAATATCAACTCAAAAACCAACACTTATTTCATATGTAATATTTAAGTAAAAATTCTAAAATTTTTGGACATGAAAATGTCTTCAAATCCAGCTTTCTAACTTAAATAGCTATGAGACTGAATTAAATTCAGATCTACTATATTTTAATGGCCTCAGCACAGCCAAAGCCTTAAAGGTAAAACTATAATAATCAAAAAAGCAAGTCATATATAACATGACATTGCTTTTATAAGCTTGTAGTTACAAAAATGCAATACAGAGAGCACACCAATAGCTCAAACAAGCTCTTAATTGATAAGCCATAAGCTTGAAACCAGGTGGTCTGGAGATGGAAGTGTTCTGGATAGAGATTTTAAATATTTTGTCATACTGCACTTATTAATTAAGAGCTTGTTTGGGTATTGATATGCTCTCTGTATTGCATTTTTGTAAATACAAGCTTATAAAAGCAATGTCACATTATATATGACTTACTTTTTCAATTATTAACTTAATAAATATGGCATCATCAGTTTTGCTGAATCTTATAGTTTTTTTCCTTTTTTTAATTGTTTTAAAACATTGGTAATTTGCAATGTAAAAATGCAACACAATTGCAATAAAGCTATAAAAATGCAAAAATATGGTAATATTGATTAGTTAAACCATTAAACATCACACGATCACTATTTCTTATTCTAGCACATAACTGTTATTAAAACAGGCAAATCTTTCCATACAGTAGTGATTCAGGGCATAAGCCTTTTGGAATTCATTGATTACTCTGGTTGGCACTACTGTATGGAGAGTTTTGTCTGTTTTAATATTGATTAGTGTTATGACCTGCAGCCATGTATTTAATTTCTCACAAGTGGAACACGTAAAACATACTATATGTTTTATAGTAAAAAGTTACATTTTCTTGCGATATGGTTGTTGGTATTATAAAAATGCATCAAAATTGTAATCATTTTTAGGAAAGTATTATGTAAATATACAAACCATGGGAACAGTATTGTCATTTACAATCAGTTAAACAACAATTTGATTGACGAAGTTTTAAAACCATTCAGAAATTTTAAGAGATAGATATGGTATCAAAAAAATTTAGTTTACTTATTTATTTCCAGAGAAACAGAAATGAAGATAAAGTTTTTTTTTGCATAAATATATTTTAAATTAATTAAATTTTATTTGGACCACCTATTAAATTTATTATTTGCAAGTGGAACCCACAAAAATAACACCATGTTCAAATTTCATAGAATTTTTTTTTTTTGCAATATTGCTGTTGATAACTCATGTATTATTTGCAACATAAAGATGCATCAAAATCCTAATTTTTGGTGGGAAATATTAAGTAAATATATGTCATAGGAATAGCATTATCATTTATGATCAATTAAATTACTGATATTCTTCAGCTTCTAGGACTTTATTTCAAATAGATTTCTTACATGATAAACTAATGACTTGGAAAATTTAACATGTTAGCATAGTATAAGTGAAATTTGCTTAATTTATCTATTCTATAAAGAATGTTAAAATTTAAACTATTCAAATTAAAAGCATTTTATTTGTCACACACATTGTTTATAAAAATATGTTACAATAGTCATTTTTAACTGAAAAGTTAATAACTCATATTATTATTTCATGTAAATATTACTTGAATATATTTTAATTTCCAACTATATTATATTCTTTTAAAATTTCAGTCAACAATCAGAATAAATACTAGAGTTCTAAAACAAAAAAATTCAAGAATAGTGTCTTTATTATTTATCCTTGATCTATTATATATATATAAATTTGAAAGTTGATTTATCATTTAAGATGTTGCATTAATCTTGATGAATCTTGCATGATTTATTTTCTTTTGTTTGAATTTTTGCTTTATGATACTTAAGTATTTTAAAAAGTATGGTAATTTTCTACTAATATGAATGAAGCCATTGGGATAGCTAATGTAGCTATAAAAGTGAACTGGTAAAGTAATTGTGGTATAGCAGTCAGAAGAACTAAGTTACCACCTCATTATAGTATCACTTTTTTGGCAATATTAAGGTGTCTTTTTTTAGAGAATTAACAATGCAAAATACACTACAATGCCTTCTTGATTCAATCACTATTAGGCATAAATGCTTCATAGTTGAAGTTTAGACATTTTGTGAGATCAGATTTGCTTCAGAGTAGAAAAATTCATTTCAATTATTATAATCATCTTGAAAGATGATGATAATGACCTCATTTATAAAATTCATTTTGATATATTGCACAGGCTTAAACCTGCATTTATATATGTAATATATGTGGGATTCGAACTCAGACTTTCACATGACCTACTGCTCTCAGTGCCATCTCATATTGCTGACCCATCTGATCACAAACATGTTGAAAAGATAAATAATCACCAATATATGTATTTCATACTAAACCAGCAATCATCAGTTGGTCCAGATTACTATCCTCACACATATATATATAATCAGTGCTCAGCTTTATATTAAGATAGCTAATCTTCATACTTTAATGGACAGGCTTCAAACTATTCCAACTCACAACTCTTCAGCCTTCCATTTCACTGAAAATCTGATGATGGAACGTTCAAAGCCCTTTTGTTAAATATTGGTTTGAAAACATAAAGTAATTACATGACTCATGCTTTTCAAGCATCTTATTTAATATTTAGTCAATATCTCTATGCTTTAATATTTATATTAATCTTCCTCTATTCTCTGATCTTTATAAGAAATAAATTTATCGCCATGAGAAATAGTTTAATGCTCCTCTAAATGCAGAATGCTTTGCAATTTTTAGTACAGACCATATTTATAAATATATTACTTTTTCATGTTTTATCCAACCCAGTATATTTTTATAGACACGTAGGCATATATATATTAAATATTTTGTGTGTATGCGTGCGTATATATATAAAGACGCATTTACGTAGCACATTTTAAATTTATCTTTTGAAAATACATTATACTTGCTTCATAGAAAATAAATCAATATTATAAAAAATCTAATATTATAATTTTAACAATTCACAAAATGGACATGGCAAACAAAAGTTTTTATATATATATAAAAGAACTTTACACTGACCATTGGTTTTAATCCTTTCATAATTGCTTTTAGCCATTATCATAAACAAACACTAAGCCAAATTCGAAATATTTACTATTGTGAATTATATTGGGATCAGAAACTATGGCTCAAGGCTGGTCATCAAGACAGCTGCAGCCAATGGTTTGTGATGATACATTAACTAAAGCAAATCGTCCCAAGCTTTTTTTACCGACCACGTTGATTGTAATCGTGCTCATAAAAATGCTGCACTGGCCGAACGACGATAACAGTGATCCGGGCAAGATATGATGGCTTTAGAAAGTTGATGATTGAGCCCAAAGGAAAGTTTGAAGAATAATTCATCTTGGGAAAGGTGTTAAGGGATGTGGGGAACAGGTGATGCGCAACAGATAAAAGCACCTGTGGGAAAAAAACTAGCTGAATTCCAGTGTGAAACCAAAGATAGGCCTCAGAAAGCAAATGGAAGGTTTACAGTAGCAGACATCAAGAAATCTTTCTCGGAAGGCATTTATATAAATCAAACGTCTTATAAATAATATCTTAACTCTTCTTGACCATGTAGCAATTATAGATGACTTACAGAAATAGAAATGTATTGCACTTTATATATATAAATGAATGTGTGTGAGTGATTTTAATTTAATATTAAATTATTTCAAAATGTATAATCTTTTTAATTAATATCACCATTATAAATTTATCTACATCAAAAGATGGCAAGTAATGACAAACTATTATCTACAATGAGTGCTTGAACATAATACCTATTGGCTAGTAATTCACCTTCCTTTCAACACAGATTAGTAGCACTGAAATAAAATACTAAATTAATAAATTAATTACGAAATATAATATACATAAATAAAGGGTTCCACAAGTCCAGCATGTTAGGAAAAAAAATTGTAAAAAGATTAAATCAAATGCTTTTATTTTCAAAATTTGTTCAATACATCAACCATAAATACTCATGATTACTTTTGATAAGGCCATGAAATTTTTGAATAAGTAACAGTTTAAGTTTTAATTCAGAAACCCTTATCTCTCATGTTCGTCATTTTATTATTATACTAAACTATTTAGCTTAATTTATTTTCAGTAAACAAATTTATTATATTTTATAAAATAAGAATTTTTTACAAATACAAATTTGTATCGGTTTTCATTCTCAAGTTTGATTATTTATATAAACTATTATTTAAATAGATCAAACAAACGTTTGTGTTCATGCGCATATGTCTAATATATAAAAGGATTTCATGATGGAAAAATGAACATCTGCCTATCATGCTTATGACCTGGAGTTTGAATCCAAGTTAAGTGGAATTTTTTTCTGAGACTTTTACCAACACAAAAAACTATCCAATTAGTTTATAAATGAGTATTTAGCTCTTTTATCTAAAGGGTAAAACAATTATATCTGGCAATTGGAAATCCTGATGAGTATGTCTTTTTAAAATTATTTTTGTATGAAGAGATGTTGGAGAAACTTTGCCCAGCAGTGAGCTATTTTTTAAAAAATCTGTTTTACTTTTACTTATATTCTTGTTTATAATATTATGATCTGCCATTTACTAAATAATGCTATATAGAAAAACAAATCATTATATGACTTTTAATTTATATTTAAATTATCAATAGCAGCAATAATTTATTTTATATTACTAAATACTCTTGACCCATTTATGTAAACATGGAGACATCACATGACTGGCAAGTCGTCAGACTAATGTTTACATATTAATCTTTAGGGCTGCAGAAAGGAATTTGCTATTAGCTGAAAGGAGACCCTTTGATTCCTCTTGGAGGCCTTAAAGGACCTCAGACCACTCAAAGAAGTATGTAGAGATGCATGTTGGGAGTAACAAGAAGAGATCAAAAATGCAATGTATGGGTAAGAGAACAAACAGGTGTTACTGACCTCATTGAAAAAATTAAAAGTCTGAAGTGGAGTTGGGCTGGACATATTGCTAGAAGAGATGATAATAGATGGACAATTGAAATGGTAAACTGGATTCCAAGAGATTGTAAAAGACCCAGAAAGAGACCACATTTGAGATGGATGGATGAAATAAGAAAGTGTGCAGGGGTGTTGTGGAGAAGAGAAGCTAAAGATAGGAAAAGATGGACTGAGCTTGGAGAGACCTTCATCCTGCAGTTGATTGATAATGGTTGATGTTGATGATGATTAATCTTTACTGTGAAAAATTCAGACTTTAAATGTAAGATAAAAAAGTTGAGTGGTGCTTTGTTTTGGTGTATACCAGCATTTTGTCAAACGACCAAAGGTTTGCAATTAGAATATAATTTAATAATCAAAACATATAACTTCTGATCAAATATGAGATATAATTAGCTGGGAAAACAGCTTGATTTAAGTTCAGAACCACAGGCCATTTAAATGTCTTTAATTTATTTGCTTCAAAAGCATAACAAATGCAAAAGTACATTTGTTTTTAATTCAGTTCTTTTTTACTCAACAGATTTATATGTCAATAGATTTACAGTTTAATTTCCGCCTTTAATCTTATTACCAGTTTCAATAGATTGTTATAGAGTAAATTGATTTAAAAATGGATTGCTATTGTTAATGCAAATTTTAAAAGAAACTGTAGGTAAATATTGCATCATTTGTTTTTCAAAAGTTGATAATAATAATATCAAAATATAGTTATTATATGATTGTGTAAGAAAATTACATTTTGCAGTTATGTAGAAGATTGCTAAAGATCCAAAATGATCAGAATTGAATTGAATCAAACCAATGAAATATCATATGATCCAGATTACATAATGCTGTTCAGTAGCATTTTTTCTCTTATCCTGGTTGTGTCACCTAATGTAAGGTTGAGTAATCAATAAATATCCAGATGATAGTGGTTAATACATGTCTATCCACTGCTGGCTTATCCAGTATTCTAGATTAGTCTCTAGTTTATGTTTTTCATCAGTTTGGTTTTGGAAGAAATGCCCCTGAAGTTTTGAATCTAATGCACATTCTCTTGGCATCCATGTTTTATTTTTGTTTTCCTATTAAGCTACCAGATGTATAGTTCTAGAGATCTGGCACTGATTCAATATCTATATATTTTGGGGGTCTTTATTTTTTAAATAACTATAGACATCTCTACTCTTTGGACAGGATTGGTATAAAATCAATAAAATATCACACGATTTCAGCTTATGTAATACTGTTCAGTAGCAAATTCTTTTTCTTTCATTCTGTGTGCTTAATATAAGATTGTGTAATCAATAGATACCAGATGGTTACACTGGAGGAATAGTGTTTTACATTCAAAAGATTCAGATTACTTCTGGATCCAAAACTCATCACCAATAAAAGCCATAAGTTAGAAATTAATCTGGGAATGCTAGTATTAAATAAGAATTTATTAAGCATCATCAATGACACTTATTACTCAAACTTACACTAGAAAAAAAATTTCTATTGGACTTAATAAAAAACATTATGAAAAACGTAAACAAGTGAAATGTTTAGAGATTTATTTAATTACAATTATTGATTATTTAATAGATGATGTGACATTTGTGCATTCAGGTATTACTTTGTTGTCAGCAATTAGTACATCTGTACTGTGATCAATTGAATTTGTTTTTTATTTTATTTAGTTAAGAATTAATTCAAAATCCACTTCTTTAATTGTGTGATAAATCACATAACTATCAAAAGATAACAAGTGTATCTAATGTAGACAGTTGATAAATTTTATTTTAAATCACAGTCAAAATTAATTATTATAATAATAGATGGTAAAACTGACATACTCTCATGATTAGCTAATTGGTCTTCATGGTAACTCACTATTTAATTATGATAATTATGCACAGGTTGATTAAATTTAGTGATTATATATAAGTTGAATATTAATAATCTAATTTTTTTTTTAATCTAGGAACAAGTATATTGGAGGAGGGGGAGCGAATTTCTATAATCCTTGTTTTCCTCCAACATTTTGACTATATTATATGTTCATTGTCAAGGATTATTTATTCCTATAATATACATAGATACATGTTTACAAAACATTTTCATAAACAACATAATAAAGAATATTATTGTTATGTAAATTACAATTTTTTTTTTAACTTACTTCTTGCTTGCTTTCCTGTGTGTCATAAAACACAAGAAAGCAAGTTAAAAGTTAATAACATGTGTAATTCATGTCACAAAAATATTTTTTATTATACTGTTTATAGAAATTCTTTGTTAACATATATTTATATATATTTTATAAAAATAATAGTCCTTGACAATGACTATATATGGTCAAAACAATGGAGAAAAAATGAAATATAAAAAATGGTCAATAAAATTAAAAAAACCCAAGATTTGAAAAGAAAAAGAGTGTTAAAGAATTTTTTTTTTTTTTTTGTAATTTTAAATATATTAATGTACCATATTTATAAAGAACATAGTGAAATTATCATTATTAATTTTATTAAATAATATGCTTTCATTATACTCAAAAGTTAATGAATTATATGTTAAAATATATATAATAAACTGTATATAATAAAAAAATAAGATATGCATTACAATCTTAAATTCTATCTTTATTTATGTGATTAAAATATGTGTGTTTAAGTGAAAAATTAGAAGCATATGTGATATATTACACACGAAAAAAAGGAATGGAACTAAATTGATTATTTCACATAATTGTGTTAATAATATATATATAAAACTAAAATTACCCAAATTTAAAATTAAACAAGACTAACTAAAAAAAAAACAAAAACAATCAATGGTTTATATTTATATATAGCATTGCTATATGAAAAATAGGCATCTTTGGGAAGGTAAATTTTAGCCTCATCTCCCATTCTATAAAATAAAATTTGTAAATTAAAAGTATATTTTTTCCCAGTGCTTTTAAAAGAAAAATTTGAAAATATGGTTTTAGTCATTTAATATTTGGTAAAACATGTTTCATTCATTTATTTTTATAAAATAAACTTGGGGATTAAAACACATAATAAAATAAATTAATGTTTAAAAAATATTTTAAAACTATAATTAAATAATACTTTAAAACAAAAATATTTGTCTTGCATTGGTGGTCAAGAAGTCAGCATGACAGCCTTGCACATGCAGGCAGTTGCCCGGGTTGTGGGTTCAAGTCCCGGCCAATGCTATGACACTTAAAAAAATTATTTATTTAGTAATGTACATGGAAGTTTATTAAATTTGAAATTTTTAATTTTTTTTTTAAAAATTTTTCATACTACTTTTTGATCAATCCTGCAAAATTTCTAGTAAAGATAAGAAATATATGCAAATAAAATATATTTTAAAAATATCTAAGTGTTATTTGTAATATAGTTAAAAGACTCTCTTTCCTACATACATGAAAACATTGCACCATCATCTTTCCCTTTTCTGGCCAGCTTTGATATTATATAAATAGTTCTATTTTTAGTTTACTACCTGCCTATTAAATTTTTTTGATCTACAGCCAAAGTGTGCTCTAGAATGCTTCATCTCTGAGCTCCATCCCACATAGCAAGGAAAACAGAGAGTCCATTTTGTCACCATTATTCTTTCTGAAGCAAAATAGTATAAAGGTTGATTAACTCTTAGACTTTTTTTAGCAATATTTGGATCAAATTTAAATGGCATGCCAATAATTTGTTAAAAATATTTAAAAATAGTTCTTGTTTGTTTGAAAAGTCATTAAAGATCTCTCATTTATAAATTTATTCATGGTTTCTATTATTTTTTCAATGATAAAACATTTACATTATTATTTAATTTTTTATGTGTATTATTACACTATTAATTACTATAAATTTATTATATATAGCTCAATATTTTAAATTTTCATACATTGTTTTTGAAGTAACTTTTCATTTTCATTAAAACCACCAAACTAGATTAACTTTAAATAACATGGCTAATGTAATTCTTTCATTCCATTAGCACCAAATTTTTTAAAATAGGTGCTTTTTTAAAATCCATTAGTTACTTTTAATTCAGAACATCTCACACATAATTTGTTTACATCTTCTATCAACACAAATGGCTTCTCTTGTTTCATATAATAGCAAAATATTTACACTACTTTATTATTTAATTTTTAGCTTTTGAGCATTCCATCATCAGATTTTCAATTGGATGGACAGCTGAAGAATTGGAGTGTGAAGTGGATTAAAGCCTGTCTATTAAAGTATGAAGATGGGTTATTTTAATGTATATCTGAGTACTTATTGCATAGATGTGTAGAGATGACAATCTGGACTAACTGATGATTGTTGGTTTAGCATGAAATACATATATTGGTGATTATTTATCTTTTTGACATGTATGTGTTTAAGTGTATCAGTGTTGTGAGATAGAATGGAGAGGATGGGTCATGTAAAAGTCTGTTCTCATATATCCTATATATTACATATATTGATGCAGGTATATATTATATATATATATATATATATAATAAGCCTGTATTTCAGTTAACACTTATTAATAAAAGTTATATAATATATATTCTGCTTTATTATATAGTTTGACAATTAGGGATTCAGCCAGGATTTATTTAAGGAAAGAAATGTAAAATGTTTATACCTAGATTGTTTAATTCGATAAATTTTTAGAACCTATTACAATGACTTGATCTTTATTTTATTTATTCATAGGTTATGTTGAATAACTATATAAAAAAAAATTAAATACTTGATTTGTTTCACTAGATGTATTTTTTAGAATTCATGTAGAGAATTTATTACACTCAAGAGAATTACATTAAATAATATTATCATGAAATTTGTTAAGAATTAAATATTTTGACATGCAATAATGATTTTATAAATAATGTTTTTTACTCATTCTGTTTTCCTTAGATTTGAACTGTAATACAGATTATTGATCAATTACTAGTTTTTAACTAGATAACAAACCTTAGTCCACACCCAAAGAAAAGCCGTTTAGTAAAATATGTAAAAAGATAGTACATCTTAAAAAAGATAAAATCATTATTAAAAATAGGAAAAGCTATTTAGTAAAATGGGTAGAAAGAAAATATGATATAATAAAAAAAGAAAGATAATATCATTAGTAAAAATATTTTGGACAAGATAACAATGGAATTTATCTTAGAATCCCACATTCCAAAGCCTGTTATTCTACTACTACTCTAAACTGTATGAGATATACGAGCTCTGTAAAATAGCATTGATAAACATAATTTCACCACAAGCATAATTATTGTAACTGAGATATTTTTTAAAATAAATTTTATTTTTAAATAAATTATTAATAGTAACGTATTACTCTTTTTTATATTTAAGTAGGATATTTATATAAAAGTGATTGGGAATTCTAAAAATTTTCATTTACATATACATTTTATTATTTATAATGAGAAAAGGGTATCAGCCTGTTTAGTTTACTGTGATGGTAAAGTGTATATATATATATATATATATATATACACTTTACCATCACATATATACTATAACTTTGAAATATACTATATATATATATATATATATATATATATATATAGTATATTTCAAAGTTTAAGCAATTATCACACAACAAGCCTGAGTAGAGAAATATTCCTTTTATATTTAAATAAAAAGTATTTGTAACCAGAATGTATTTTTAACAGTAAAGTGATTTGGAAATCTAAACATTTACATATAAGTTTTATTAATTATTGTGACAAAATAGCATTGGCCTGTTCAGTTTAAGAGTATATATATATGTATATAATATATCATATTTTGAGCTTTAAAATTTGAGATTCAGGCAGTTATCATAATAAAGCTAAGTAAAGAAATATTCCTCTCACATTTAAATAAACAATATTTACACTCAGAATGTATTTCTAACAATGAAGTAATTTGAAAATGTAAACACTTTCATTTACATATAAATTTTATTAATAATCTTGGCATCTTCATGCCCTGATGATGAAGTGCCTTTATGCTCCACATATATTGTAACTGAGAAAGTATAGATGACAATCGATTAGAACTCTAATGGCAAGCCAAAATTGTAACCAATAAAATATAACAAAAAAAAAAAAATAGACAAATGAGAATAAGAATCTCTCAAAATCACCAGCTCAAAAATATATAAGCTCAATAATAATATAGGCTAAGCTCAAGGTTCAAATGTCCATATGCCACAATAATAAAAACAATAATAAGGGTAAATAATAACAATAAACATTATTAAGACAAATGTAATATCTTAGCAAATTAAGAGGAGGAGAATTCTCATACCATCTCTTTTAAAATATAAAACTATTAATATTTAAAGCAGATGTCATAAAAGAGGGTTAGGTTACTTTAATTTTTTTTCTCACAAGATATCCTCAAATACAAGTACATCTTATAACTATAATGAGTATCTTATTATCATGATCAGATTTAGCAATCAGATTTATCTTTTATTAAATAAAAGCATGTCTTCTTATGTTTTGCCACATTAACTTCTTAAAATGATTTATTTTTAAATGAAATAATTTTTACTTAAATAATCTTATGCATAAGATATATTTCAGGATTCATATATAATTAATACTTTTATAATTTATAATTTTGTTCTTTTTAATTTAAAAACATACAAAGAATGTAATTCTTCTAAGCAAAAAGCAATAAGACATGTTCTTACTCTTACGATAATGTCTCATTAAATTACAATTGTACATTTACAATTTAAATTCAACACGAAAAACTCTTAATTTGAAAAAAAAAAGAATATTCTAGGATAGCATTCATGATATCATGAGTAAATAAGAGATTTTATGGTTACCCAAAATATCACACTAAGAGATTTTCTTTTAATATTCCTCTGAAGTAAAATCAAGCAATCTTATCATCTTAAATTTATGATGAATAAAATCAAGTGATTTTCCATTAATACAAATTGATCTTTACATAAATGAAATTGACTAAAGTGATCTTAAACCAAATAAATAGATAATTGTAATTATTTTCAATTAAATAAAATCACCTCTTTTTTGATGTTTTCTTAACATCAGAATGCAATTTAAATAAAGTGACTTTCATATCAAATTATTTGTATTCATATATTCTGAATACTTAGCAAGTAAATAGAATAGTGTGGAAAATATTATAATATTTAGATTTCTGAAAGAATGCAGATTATGATAAAAGAGAAGAAAACTTAAGTTAATAATAAAAATAACATTTATTTAACATTAAGGACCTTCAAAAGACAAATATCTAGCTGTCTTACAAAGTTATCAAATTAAATCCTTAAAAAGAAAATAAAAACAAAAAATGTAATACGGAGAAAAATTTTGTACTACAGCTTTAAAATAAATAAATAATATTAATAATTAACAAAATCTTTTATAACTTTGACATTTTAAATAATTTCTCTCATTTGGCATACAATCATACAATTATAAAGTCCCTAATTGAAAATAAATTATCAACTTACCAAGCTTTATTGTGTGATGAATGCTGAAGGAGATGTATATTATTTGATGAAGCCACATATACAATTTTAAATTTAACATTAGACATTTTATTGGATTTAATATCTTGACATGCTGGCTAGGTACAGCTACAAATATACACATCGAAACAAATAAAATTACTCAGATATACCAAGAATGCAACTGAAGATAAGGGTGGAATTCCTCAGTACCTACAAAAATATTTGACAGGAAGAAGTCATAATAGTACACAACTCATGGCTTTAGACAAAGTATAGCACAAGGAAAATTCATCTTAAGGGATATAGAAGTAAGGGGCAAATACAATGATGGAATGAGGGCAATAAATGAACTAGGATGTTATCACTAGTCAGAAAAATGAGAATGAACCATCAGTTAAGAACAACAATAGGGGATTGCCTCAATAAAGCATTATATACTTGAATATAAGATAAATGAACAATAAATTTATTAGGAAAATATAGCAGAATATAAGAGAGGCTAAGCTATGTCTCTTAAAATACATTGGCAAAATAAGATATTCACTAAGAGATAGACACATGCTACAATCTCTTTAAGACACATTGGCTAGATGAAATATTCAATAAGAGAGCTAATGCTACAATCTCTTTAAAACAATAATAACTAAAGAATGTGTAAAATCAATACAATAACAAATAGGGAAAAATAGCTTAATATTAAATTGTGGTATAATAATTAACAATAAAAATTTACATTAGCTTTTATCTTTTCCAGGACTTTGCATACACATTTAAAATAAATAGCTTCATAATAGAGACAAATATAATATATTAAAGTATGTTATTACAGTAGCAATATTCTGAGAACTTATAATAAAATATCTTATAAATAATTCATCAACAATTATACAAAATAAAATGCAGAGAAATAATATGTAGCATTTACAATACTACAAATATTAAAAAATTAATAATTATACCTGTTACCAAAAATAAAAATAATCCTTCTTCTTTATATTTCTACCATTACACTGGATATAGTCATTGAAATAAAGTTCTTAAGTATTCTGCAGAATTTCTGAGATATTTTAAAATGTATTCAATTTTTATATACACAATAGTTCACAAAACATGAAGAAGCAAAAATATTTGACGACACAAGCATGGTTACATATCCACCCAGACTGAATAAATTTAATTTAATAAACAAAATAAATAAACAGAGCAAAACTCTCCATACAGTATTGCCACCTATGCTAAACAGAGTAATCAATGGATGCCAGAAGGCTTGTGCATAAAATCCCTATCTAATGCCTACTCATCCAATATCCCCAGACTAGTTTCTGGCTTGTGGCCTTTGTCAGTGAGGAGCTTTGGATTTGAGAGCACTGCATCTAGATCTTAGGATCTAATGCAACCCTCTAGCAACCACCTTTTATCTCTACTTAACTACAAAACTATGAGAATGAAATTGAAAACACAAAAAATATTTTCAATCTAAGCTCAATAGCTTATATAGTCATATGGGTCTGAACTCAGTTCAGCACCCATACATTTTGGTGTCTTTGGCTCTTTGACAACCATAGCCACCACTATCCTATTAGGCAGGATTGGTGTTAAACCATTAAGCATCACATGATCACATTTCCTATACTAGCACATTAATTGTTGATAAACAGAGCAAAACTCTCCATACAGTATTGCCACCTGTGCTAAACAGAGTAATCAATGGATGCCAGAAGGCTTGTGCATAAAATCCCTATCTAATGCCTACTCATCCAATATCCCCAGACTAGTTTTTGGCTTGTGGCCTTTGTCAGTGTTTAGCACAGGTGGCAATACTGTATGGAGAGTTTTGCTCTGTTTATCAACAATTAATGTGCTAGTATAGGAAATGTGATCATGTGATGCTTAATGGTTAAACAAAATAAATATTGCACGTATTAAATATTTTGACTGAAATATATAATAAAATTAGTATTTTCTTTTGATAACACATATTTTATAATTTATTGATAATTAAAATTAATGAAGAGCAATTATTATAAAAGTCACATTTCAGAATGGAGCATAATAGGTGGTAAGTAATTTTAAATTAATATCATTCATTGACAATTATAATGAGTAGGTTTCTAACATGGTCATTATACCTTTACATAGTATATTATATTAATGCGTTTGAGTATTTATTTTGAAATACATTTTATAATTTATTAAGAATTATATGAAGTGCAATAATTATAAAAATGGAGCATTGTAAGTTTGAAAATTAACTTTCACATTAATATTTCTGGAACATAGCACTAAATTATATAAATTTCCCAAAAAGATGAATACATTCAATAAGTCTTGTCTCAACATGTTGGAAATATATTTTCTTTTTTAAGTTTTAATGTAGACACAATAAAGTCATTTTTACAATAAAATCATTTTCACAATATTGTTACTGATAGTAACTGTCACTGAAAGATGATAATTTCTGGAGAAAATTGGCAGTTAATAAATGAATATTAATTCTTTAAATAAAGAATTTGAAAATAATATGGCATACTATTTAATTTTAAGTCATTCATTATTAGTATACTTTTTAATATATTCATAAATGTAAAAGTAAAGTTTTATCTCTATTCTGATATCAATTACTGCTAAGGCAGAGATATTATACTATAGCATTCTGCGACACAAATTTATAGATAAAACCAATGCATAAAATGTTTTACAATTTAATTATTTCCTTGTCAAGAAATGCAATTTCTTTAAGATAAGGCATTTATAAAAATACTTCATTGTTCCAAAACATTCTACAATTTTGGGTTAAATAGTCTTTTTCATTTTAAATGAAATTACATCAAAAGAAAACACTCTTGAAACACAATAAATATTTAACGTACTTCTAATATGACAGTTGCATGAAACATTCTTAAAAATATTTAAAATCTTAAATAATTTAAAAGTTTCTCCATATATCTTAGAAATTATTTTTTCTATAATAAAGTCTACATATAACTGAGAAAGTAGAATTGATAAAATTTTTACAAAGCATGGATAATAATAATAATACCTTTTGTTAAATTCCATTTAAATAATTGATTATTGGGAAAATGATTTAATTTTTAAAGCATTTGCTGCTGTGTTTTCCATAATGCAAATTCTTGTTAACAATTTCTAAATATTGAGAAGTTTTAACAGTAGTAGATTAGTCTGGATAAGTATTACTTTAACAATGTATTTGTTTAAACTTTAACTTCCAAAAATAAAATTAGTTAGAAAGCAATCAAACAATTAATAAGTTGATATAGGTGTGAATAAGTATGTAGGTAGTAAACTCTCCATACAGTAGTGCCATCAAGTGTGAGTTTTTATAATCAATGGATGCAAAGAGATTTGTGCATAAAATCCATATCTAATGCATACTCATCCAATATCTCCAGACTAGTTTGTAGCTTGTCCCTTTTATCAGTGAGGAGCCTTAGATTTGAGAGCACTGCACCTAGATCTTAGAATATAATGCAATTTTCCAGCAGCCATTCTTTTACCTATTTGTTTATTTATAAAGCTATATTTATGTAAAAATGTATGTAGATAGATGTGTGTTATTCTATTTAATTCTGACTTTCTTATAAAGCAAGTCACATGATTACATATGATTGATAACTGAAATACATTCCTATTTGAACTAATTAATGAAGAAGCTTAAAATCTTTCAGTAACTATTGCAAAATTTTTAAAATTAGATTTCATTTGCATAATTCTAGAACTTTCAAAGATAATATCTAGACTGAAATATAAACTAATCAGTTAATTAGAAATTACATCTTCTTTAAATGGATCCTTTTTAAACAAGTTATTTAACAAATTGAAATAATTACAGTAAATAAAATATTACATTCTTTAAATATAATAAAATTGTCATTATTTAATAAAATATTACACTACAATATTTACTTTAAAACATTTTTTATAAAGTTCTCAGAATATTTTTATTATATCTTTTTAAAATAAAGATATTTAAAAATAACTTTAAACATTAATTTTAATAGAACATTCTTAAAAAATTAATAACTTTCACATGAAAGCAAACTCACATACGCAATTACATTCCTTATTTAAAAATTGTCAGCGTAACAATAGGTACTAGTGATTGAATCTTAGAAATAATTCATCTTTTGGTTTTAAAATTTTCTAATTAAACTATTTTTCATTACAGTTAAGATTAAATAATGCACGTATTAAGAAATAACTTAAATATGCAAGACCTATTCTTAAAGTTTAAACTCATTTTTGAAGTTCTGCTTTAATATTCAAATTTAATAAACTATAATAATTAAACTAAGATGATTTAAAATTAAACTTATTAGCATTTTAAGTCAGTAATAACTTTATAATTAAGCATTTCATAAATTTATGCTTAAAGATTATTTTTAAAGTATGGATATCATAATAGGCAGTCTAAAAATGGCTAATTAGTTACTTAAACATTTAATCATTACTTAGCAACAAAGTTTACTTATTGGAAAATGTAAACTATTGAATTTTTTTTTTAATACTATACCATAAAAAAACTTGATATTTAACTATAAGGTCAGAAATAGTCCATCACAGTAAATTATTAAAAATTTATTTTAAATTTTAGAATGTGTTCTCTTGATGTGTTGATTATATTGTATTAATAATATCTTAAAGTACAATTTAAAGCTAAATGAAAATAGGTAATGCATAAAATTATAATGAATAACTTTAGAACAATTAAATCAAGCTAGAAGTATTATTTTATATGATTGCAAAAGCTGACCGTAATAGATAACACAGCTATAAATATTTAAAAATATATTTAAAAAGTTCAATTTTAATAATTTTAAAACTTATAGTATTAAGTAAATGTTATATTTAAATTTATAAATCATATTTAATAATCATGATTAATGTCATATATTTTAAAAGTAAGTTTTATGGTAGTGAATGTTGTATTTGATTCTATATTTTTAAATTATTTTTCGAAATTTTTTATAATTCTATTATTTTATCTAATACAGTAAGGGTAGCAATTTATTATTCCCAGACAGAGAAAAATCGGATAGTCTGTTTTGATTATTAATCATGTGACTTATGTAATATAGAGTTACACACACTTGCTTGCTAGAATTTATTAGTAAAGTTTAAAATATTGTAGAATTGCATTATAGAGTTGAATGTAATTATTACCTATCATAAAGCAAATAATAAATATTAAGTTAACTATATTTATAAATGTTTAAATAGTGTAATAAAGATGAATACAGTTAATAAAAAAGTTAAATATTTTATTAAAATAAAAATAGATAAATTAAATATTAAAAGTGGGATAAACTCATTAAATATTGTTTTAAAAGTTATTTTAAAGGTATTTAATTAATTTAGTAAAGTAATAATTGATTTAAAAGTTATATTTTAAATAATATTTTTAAGTTTTAACATGTCATAATTTTTATTTTGAAATTTAATTGTGTAAAACTGAAACATATGCAAATTTGGTATCGAACTAAAAGTAAGAATCAACCAATAGGATAAGGTATTCTTACAGAGTATAAATACCATTGCAGGTGATTTATCAGTGTGTGATTAATAATAATTTAAAGGTAGCTGAATCATATCAGAAGCTATCAAGGTGATTGTAATTTTAATTTTATTATTTTAGTCAAATTTAGTGCTCTCTTATAATTTTTTATTTGCAAAAATGAATTATTATATTAAAAAAGTATTTTGCAAAAGGAGAGTGTAAACTAAAAAAATATTTTGATAACTTCATTTAATATGTGCTAGGTTTTTTAAAAGTTTTCTTACCAGGAGTATTTTGTCAAAAATCTAATCTAGAACTTCGCGATAATAAAATGGATATACCAAGAAGTAAAATATATTCAATTTATAATATTTTAAATATATATATATATATAATATTTGTTGATACAGTATTATTATTGCTGAACAAGAGAACTGTTCCAATGAATAAAATAGCAGTATGGACATCATAAAAGAAACTTAAATAGAAAAACTGTTTGCCATCTAAAAGTAAAGATGCATTATTTTATATAGTAAATTAAGCTTGTCCAAAATTAAGAAAATAATATAAGTATACTTTATGATAATTTTATAGAAATATCATTTTAAAAGTAAATGTTATATCCTTTGTGAAGGAAACATTAAATAATTCTACAAGAAATTATTTTAAGGAAAAAAAAAACTCACGGAGAATATTTACTAAAGTGTATATATAAAAAAAACCTAAAGTCTAAAAGGGTTAATACACACTTATAAAAGTTTGTTTGGAAAACCTGAAAATTAAGATAATAATGAAACGCTAAAATAAGTACTAAATGGAAATAAATTTACTAAGAAATAAACCTATAAAGAAAGTAAATATATGATTAAATAAAAGGATGGAACCATGGAAATATATTTATATTGCGCAAAAGTTTATCAGATAGATTAACTTAAGCCAAAAAAAATAGGATGTATCATTACACCTATATGGGAAATTTAAGAAGCTTCATGGGATTATTTTAGTATTATGATTTCAATAATTATCTTTCTGGACTATGGAATCCATAAACTATTAATCTATAAACTCTTATAGGATGGATTGACAATTATTTTGTTTAATTTTCAAGATTTAAAAAGACATCGTATATTTTTTATTATTCATTTTTTGTTTTTGAACCTGATATAGTGTATACCAGAAATTCGGACGGCTCTTAATACCAAAATATATTGTCTTATTCGTCATTATAGCAATGGAGGAGAGTGTAGAATTTTTTTGAGAACTTTAAAAAAAAAAAAAAAACTCTTGAGAAAATAATATATATATTTTTAAATTTTATCAAGAACCTTCTTCAATTGAAGAGTTAATTGAAGATATACATAATTATAGTCTTGATTTTTTATTTTATTTATTAACTTAGTTTAAATATAAATTTTTGATTAATAAGGATAGTAACATGAATATTAATTATTTATGGTATTAGAATCCTATAGTATAATATTTAATAATTTAAATTAGAATATTTAAATAGAAGCATGGATGTATATTTTTTATGTATGAGATGTTATATCTAGTTGGAGGAAAAAAAAACTGCAAAAAGTGATAATGATGAGCTAATGTCACTTGGTAACAACTAATGAATTATTAATATTTATTGTGATGTATTTTCTTTTTTTTTCTTTTTTTTACAGATTGCCAATGAATAATAATGAATGAAGTATAAATGTTTTAATTATATGTAAACACATTTTGTACAACATTTTAAAACATTGTGAGATCAGGATTTATTTGGAATATGCATACTATGATTTTATAATAGTAATATAACCCAACATGATAATCAATATTTGTGGGATTCTTTGTAAAAAAAACTTTCATATTATTGGATGTTCAAGTATTATCTGATTAGTTTGTATGTGGTTAAAATATAGAATAATGAAGTAAGCAAACTTTTCTTATGGATTAATAAGATTGCTCTAATTATAGTTGAATTTTCTTTATTATTTGAATATGCAAGCTAGTAATTTGTTGATGTAAGACTTAATAAATCTATAGGAAATAAGAATAGGATAGTGACATGGTATTAGTAATATAGTGAGCATAAATTCAGGAGATTATTAAGTTAGGATATTTAGGGAATATGAATGGTATTTTATAATATTTGTAGATGTACAATGCAGTTAACAAAGCCCTGCAATTGTATATTTATTTTGGAGTGTTTTATTTTCTTGGAGTATTGATGTGCAATAAATCTGAAGGAATAGCTTGACATCATTTATAGTATTTGAGGACATAATAGGTCTTTCCTCTAGTTTTATAAATACACTGTGCCATGGTATATGTTTATTCGATATGAGTTATGAGTTATACTCTAATTTTCCTTCCCTATCCTTCAAATCTATTTGCTATCTAGATTTCCAAAATGTAACACATCATACAGTATGGTATATTTAAAAAAATAATAGATGATTTAGAGTTAAAGATATGCAATTGTTTGGAATGAGATGAGTTCATTTACTTGTATGAAGAAATAAAATTTGTATGAATTGGAATTGAAAATCCAATGGACTTCAAATGAAAGAATCATAAAATATGTTATAGATTTATTTTATTTTGGAAATAAATATAAGATCTTAAGAATAAAATATGTAAAGCAAAGTCACTTTTGAAATATTAAATAATATTAAAATGTTTATTTCAATTTTTAAAATGAGTACTGCATATTTTTAATATAATACTATAAAGTAAAAAACGATCTACACAATAAGTGTAGGTACAATTTATATTTATTCAATAATAAAGAATGTATTAGTAGTTATAATTATATAGTACTATAATATTGTTATAATGGAATGTATTATAGTTAATAAATACAGTGTAGTGAACAATAGTATCCATAATTTTAGAAATAAATTATCAATAGATATTTTACATGATATCGATAATATTGCTAAAGTGAAATTGTCTAGTAAAAAAGAGGATATCCATGTTTTCGATTAGTATTATTTTATGTTTATCCTACTATGTTTTTATGGATGTTTTAATAAAAAAAAAAAAAGAAGCATACTTGAATAATAGCTAAAGGATGTAAAATATATTTTGAGTAAGCATTAAATAAATGTAATTTTTTATATAAGATTGATCAAATAGGGATTAATAATATTGTATTATTTTATCATTTTTTTTTTGTTGATTTAAGTCAGAGTAAAGTCTTAACGAGGTTCGAATACAAAGAATGTATAATGGTGCAAATCTTTAAGATGTTTTAAATGTACATATTGTAAATAAATTGTTATTTTGTTAATGTTATAATAAACTTTGTTAAAATTTGTTTTTCTCAAAATTTGTGTATTGGTTTATTATTTTTTCCATCTTCATGAATTTGAACACAGAGTCAATAAAATTAAACATAATATTTTTTGCACAGAAATAAATAAAGAATTATTTTAAGGATTGGACTATTTATTAAGTAATCATATTTACATTATCTTATGGTCATAAATTAATTATTATAATGGTACATTGAAATATGATACTCTTATTTGCCACACATATAACTTGTCAGATTATCTAATACTACCACATATTTATTACATTCTTATATGAAAATAAAAGATATTATGATACTTTATTATTTTTATTTATCATAATAGATTATAGTAAAGTGAAGATATACAGAATTAATCAATACAATGAAGAATATTATTATTGTTTATTATTATTAGTTTAAGTGTAGTAGATTATGACATAAAAATCCTTTCTCATATTTTACTACTGTAATTTTTAATTAACTTAGAATAAATTTTATGAACCTGAGATTTTATAGAGTTAAATTATTATGAATAAAAGATTAAGATTTAATTATTAGCTTAATCTTAGTGAGTAGGATTTATTAAAGTCGTAAGAATACTATAAGTTTATTTATTTGAAATAGTAATAGGGGGGATAGTGTTCTTATGCCATTGAGGTAGTATCCTGTAGGATATTGGCTCAATGTAATATATCTTTTAAAAAATAATTATAACATACACCAAATCTTTTAAAAACTTGTTTTTTATTTTTTTGCCACCAAAATGAAATATATATTAAAATATATATTAATATATATTGTCACCTGTATTTTCACTTCCAAGTCTCATGAAAATATTAAATATTTATTTAATTTATTTTTATAAAATGAACCTTATTCGTATTTTAAATTTGAGCTAGTGAAATATTTAATTTGAATGCTGAATATTTTATTTATTGATTAATAACTGAGCTAAAACCCGTTTTATTTTATATAATATACTGCTCGGAAGTGAGGATGCAAACGGACCAGGTAAGAATATATATATATAAAATAAATAATTATAACTTCATTAAATATCTGTAATTGAAAGTGAAGTAACTAGCTTCCACTGAATTATGTAATGTCAAAAACAATAAAAGAGAAAATGGTACCACACTTCCTTAAGCCCTGTTGTTAAATAAGATTAGTTTTTGATGTACTTTTGAAGTTATAGGGAGAATTTTGTCTAATACTTAGTTGAAGGTAATTACTTCATTTTTGATTCCCCCCCCCCCATATATAATATTTTTAGAAGTTTATATAATGAAAATAAAGTCTTATTTGGGTTTATATTATGTATTATTCTGTTTTAATTATCAATGTTTCACTGAAATAACTTTTATTCTTGTCTAGGTTAAGGTTTAGTATAGAATTGTTATTTCTTAATAAGACTGAGTGCGATGTAAAGCACAATCATTCTTATATTTATCTGAAAGTTGATTATTCAGAATGGGTGAATTAACAAACATTTTTTACTTCTTTCAGTGTTACAATTAATCAATTCCAAGATGATTTTAGAAGAAAGAGGAAAAATAAGTGGCCTTCACAAGGTTGGAATGTGCTGTGCTTCATCAGATTTGTTTAAACCATCAAGTCTTTCCAATATTTTAATAGTTTATCTCATGGTATTTAAATTATACTTTTCCAGATATATTTTAGTATTATCAAAATCAGGTGTGTGACCAATTTCTAAAAATTGTGATAAGATATTTATATTATATAGTGCGATGTTTTTGAATTGTAATAAACTAATAATCAGAATTAAGCTAATGCACATGTGCTTTGTGTATTTTAACAATAAATAAATACTCTCATTTCTCAAATACAAGATAAAGTCTTTGTGAAAGAATAGAATGAATCCACCTATTCTTTCAACCCAAACGTTTAAATATGGGAAAATCTTAAGTATCTGGAAATGAGAGTGCAAAGATATTAAACAATCACTTTAAATTACTTTTACTATGTCTGAAAGAATGACACCTGTGAAATTTTCTAGAATTTACGATACATCATTCTTAAATGAAATTAAACATATGTAAATGAGATATTTATTTTATATAGTGCGATGTTTTTGAATTGTAATAAACTAATAATCAGCATTAAGCTAATGCACATATGCTTCATGCTCTTATTTCCAGATACTTAAGATTTGCCTATACTTAAACATTTGGGTTGAAAGAATAGGTGGATTCATTCTATTCTTTCACAAAGAACTTTATCTTGTATTTGAGAAATGAGAGTATTTATTTATTGTTAAAATCCACAAAGTGCATATGCATTAGCTTAATGCTGATTATTAGTTTATTAAAAATTGTGATGTAAAAGCTAATGTAATTAACTTTCAGTTGAAGGCATTTTTATACTATATAATTCTGACATTAATATTTCTATTTGATTGATCCACATAGCTTCTTGGGTAAGATGAACATGGAATTTCATAGGCATCTTGGTATTCTAAAAAAACTGTCTTTAGATTAATGGAATAAAATCAATTTTTTTTGCTAGTGGAAAAAGTAATTTTAATATTAAAATTACAAAGTCTTCTATTGATCTTATTAGTGATTTTTTTTAAATGTAAAGTAAAACTTTATAACTAGTTGTTATTTTTAGCCCATTGTTTACAACTGCTGATATATAACACTTTATCCAGAATTAAAAATTTAACGCATTTTATTTTCATTATTAAAAATTTAAAGCTAGACAAAAGTGAATTATTGGTCAGTTTTGATTCTTGTCTATGTTGAGCAGTATTCCTGTTGCAGAAGCTTTATCTATAATAGCTCATTACAATAATTTATCTGATTTTATTATTCCATTAGCAAAACATTGTCTTAAGAATACATTTTAAATTTAGGATTTTTAAAAGTATAAGCAAATTAAAGGGCTTTCTATCCATTCTCACCTGTAATTGTTGATCTCTTCATGCATAATTATGAAAATCGAGCATTAAATGTAGCTAATAGCAGCTAACTGTTTTCTTAGATATATGGATGATTCATTTGTTATATGGTCTCATGGTATGTGTGCCTTGAATTCTTTTTTGGATTTTTTTTAATGGATGGTACCTTAATGTTAAGTTTTTCATGGAAGTTGTAAATAACAAAACACTTTTTTTTAAAAAATATTTTAATTGCTAGAAAACCTAATGATTTTTTATCAATATCTGTTTATAGAAATTCCACTCACACAAACAGATATTTCAGTTTTAATTCTCATCATCTTCCTAATATATTTTCTGTGGCGAACATCTTTTGATGAGAGCATATAATTTGTCTGATAAAGATTTTGCTCAAAAAGTAGAATTAACTAAAATATTCTACTTCATAATGATTACAAATAAAAACATTATGTTTAAAACTTCATGTAGCATTGATACTAAGAAGGAAAAAGATTTAAAATTGCCAATTCAATTATAGAATTGTTTTATTTTATATTAAAGAAGTCACTGAAAATATCATCAGAAGACTGTCTACTTTTTCCACTAGCAAGAAAATTGTTGGTTTTTTTTACATATGGTGTCTATGAAATTCCATGTTCATAGTGCTCAAAAAACTATTTGGGTAAATCAAATAGACATAGTAGTATCAGAATTAGGAGACATAAAAATGCTTTCAATCAAATATTGATTAAATCAGATTTTACATCACATTTTTAAGAAAATGGCAACATGTCTGACTTTGATAATAATAAAATAGTTGCCAATTAGAAAAATATGAGTTAAAAATCATGAGATAGTCTAGTGAAATATTGGAAAGATGGGTTGATTTAAAAAAATCTGATAAAGCAGAATATATTCCAGCCTTGTGGCAGAAAAGTTATTTTATCTCTTTTAAAATCAAGTTGGAATCAATTAATTGTATAACTGAAGGAAGTAAAAAAATATGTTAACCGATCTATTCTGAATGATAAACCTTCAAATATATATAAGAATAACAGTTCTTTACATTATATTCAATCTCGCTATTACTTAAGACATGACAAAGATAAATGTTATTTCATCAAAATTCTGGAAATTAAAACAATAGTACACAGTCTAATATATATATTATAACAGTACAGAGAATTTGGAGTAAACCTGGGATGATGGAAAATCATCATCATTAACCACATTTAATACAAAATTTAAAAATAAAATTAACTACAAATGAATGCAATGAGAGATGAGCTGGAGAGATCAGCAAAACTAATTATAAGTAACTATAAGTTCACCAACATTACACAAAAGCAATAATCATTCATCATCATGAATAATCAACAATAAAAATAAATCAACAGTCAATCTTGTAACTGGATTTGAAATCAGTATACTATAGACCAGGCTAATTATTTAGCACTTTCTAGCTTGGGGCACATTATTTAAAAAATAATTTGGATGCACAAACTTAAGTACTAATCTATAATAATATGACAATTAAAAAATAAAGCTGGGATACTAAAACATGCTGATTATCATCAATGCTCTGCCAACTATAAACTTAATTTTTAAATAAATAATTAATATGAAATGTAGTGCATGAACTTTAAAGGTTATCCCCTTTGAGCCAGTCAGCAGTCTCATCATCATCTGGATGTACATAACACTAAACATAAACCCCTTTTATATAACTGACCATTATGCACAAATCCAGCTCAGAGAGCAAAAGTTCTATAATTGTTACTGTGATCAAAAGATACAATATGAACATATAATATTTTAAGTCTATTCTATGATTAATTACATTCACAGGAATAATTAAATATAAATTTATTAATAACAATAAAATTAAATCAAGGTCTGTAGAACATGGATATACATATAAATGAAGCCTTCTCATTTTGATTAAGACAATTAGATATCACATTGTAATTTGCAAATATCTCATAACATGTTTACATAAAACATGTATATATCAGTACACAAACATACCTGTATAAAAATTACACATTTGAATTGTTATAAACCTATAAATGAAATTCACTTTATAATACATAATTAATGACCAATTTAACATATATGTGTGTGCATGGAAATGCGTGAACACACTAGCATTTATAAAAAATAACTAATAAATTGTATTATATTTTCTCAATACATACTTAATTCAATATCAAAAATGACTTAAAATTCACACATGTATAGAAGTACTCAGATATGCTGTATAATAATTTAAATTAACATATTTGATTGTCATAGACTTATATAAAAAATTCACTTCAATTTTAATAATACATAAATGCACATGTATGGGTTTATATAAAAAAATATAGATAGTATGAATCAAATTTATTAATTCATTATTTCCAATGGTAAAAAAAAGTTGTCATTTTTAAAAAAAAAAGTATCATTTTGATAGTCCTTCATAAAAGATTTCTTTTTCTTTTTAACAGATTACTTCTAATTAATTGTAAACATCTTTAAAAATATTCCAGCAAGTTCTTTTGTTTTCCAATCTAGGAAGATTTTTGGAGTTTATTTTATTTTTCCAAAATAAAATTGTCTATGAATAAACCCTTTGTTTTATTTAGACTTATAATTCAAGCAGAAATTATTTACTTCTTTTATTTTTAAATTACAGATTTTAACAATCATTACTATCACTAAAGAAAGTGTGAAAGTTTCACTTTAATAAATAAAACTGGAAATCCATCTTACTTTCTGTTGAATAAAGCCATTTACTTAAAAAAATTGTAATTTAAAAATTATAACTGTCATTTTCACTAAAGAAATTACTCACCAGCTTTACTTTATATATATATGATGCAGTGCCATTATCTGTGCATCTCTGCATATAGAGGAAAGAGTGTATATATAACGAACTCTTCAGCAAGCTGATGGATTCTCTTAGTAAGCTAGTCCCTTCCAAAACAGCATACTGGATTATTGTCATCTTCAGGAAAGATATAACCCACCAACTATTAACCTGAAGTTAATTCTCTTCAGTCTCTATGCTGTCTAATACACATATATGGGCTATGAACCACCTATAAGCTGGATCTTGCTTCCATGAAAATCCAAACACTATTGTTATGAACTAGTAGCAGTATCTGGGCTTGCACTGTCTTGAAACAGCTGTATCTTCATAGTAATTATGCTATCATAATCTGTAAAACTCCCCCAAACATTTTTTCAACATTTTAATAGTCAGGTTGGAAAAACATAGTAATTAAATTCAAGTTTTTCTTATTTTGATTGAAAAAAGTTAATGACACTTTTTCAATTCACATTAATCCTTTCAAAATTAACATTGTAGAATTCTTATCAAGACATGTTACATAAGCTCTAATCAAAACAATTTCTTTAATCAAAATAGATAGTGGAATTTTATAATTACCAGCATATCTATTTTAACACAAAACATACTTGTCTTAATTTCAAAATGAGAATTAATAAAATATTAATTAGACCTTTTAAAACTGTTTAATTTATATTTTTTTAAAATTAAAATCATTTAATCTTTAACTGTTATTCCACTATAATGTAGAAAATATCTACAAAAAATTTGTTTGTACTTATTTCTAATTTTCCATTAAACTCTATATATTGTAATGCTACTGAAAGTGCTCATTAAAATTGTGTTTACAATTATTAAAAAATAAAATTCTCATAAATAATGCGAAAGTTTAAAATTAATAATGAATAATGAAATCAATAATTTATCCATAAAAGAGTGAAGAAAAACATTTCATTTAAAATAAATTTATAAAAATCTAAAGAGGTTTTATTATTATTGGTTTAAAACAAAATCCAGTTCATTAAAATAAAATAGTCTAGAGAAGTTTAAAGAGTTTTTTTTTAAAACAGTTTGCTAAAAATCAATTAAATCATAGTTGTATGTATTAAAGAGTAATTGGAAGGGAGAGAGAAATTAATTTAGAAAAATTAAAAATATAACAGTTTAAACTATAAATCTTACATGTAAATAAAAATACTTTCGTTTTGTTAAATTATTAAAGAAATAAAAGGGAAATAAATTATTTTATAAAATTAAAGGTACCCTCTCTTTTAGTTTAAACTATTTAAAGAAAAAAAGGTAGTAATCTTAAAAACTAAATAATGAGTTGATTTTAGAAATATATATGTGTGTAAATGATGAGTAGATTTTAAGTATAGCAAAATGTGTGCATGTTGATAAAATGATATAAGAAAGTTAAAAATTAAAAAACAGAATGTGCAATGGCTACTAATTAAAAATTTACAAACAACGGAATTTGGCAATGGTTACCAATTGACAGCAGGATTAACATCTTATCAAAGTAATGTACACCTGGGTATCTTTTTACATGGACTTATTTAACACGATTTTGAAGTTATGCAATTTGTGTTTTACCGGAAGTCGACCTCTGATAATGCACTATTACTTTAAATAATAAATTTCACACACTTACATTATATTGAAAGTAATAGCACATTATTGGATTCTACTTTCATCTCAGTAATTTCAATATTTTCAGTGCTTTATAATAGTAAGATTTTATGCAATAATGAAATTAAAATCATGATTTCCACATTTTATGTATACACACATTAAAATTTACAAGATTATAATGTAAGTTTGTTCAAACATCGTGCGTGTTAATTTTGCATTTTAAATCATATTCTGTTTTTGCTTTTTAAAAAAGAACATAATCAATTATTAATCATTTAGTGTCCACAAGTTTATTTTTAAAAGGTCAGTAACAGCAGTGGGCTCAATTAAAAATTAAAATCTGATTTTTAATTGTAATTAACAATTTAAAAATTACTTACGGGTGACTTGAAATTAATGTGATGTAAAACAAAATTTGATTTTTAAATGGAATTGAAAATTAAAGGCAAAAATAAGAATTTAATTTTTAGTTGTTAATTTTAATTAAATTTTTCCCAGCAGTGGTGAATAAATGTCTTTTTATTATCATAAGTCTAAGTTCATAAACAATTAATAAAATCATCATCGTTGTCAACAGAAAACTATTAACACAACATGAGAGTGAACTTGGTGCTAGTTGTATTTCCTCTTGTGAGAATAATTGCTGAGATATTCTTAACTTTGTTTAAGGAGAAGCCAAATACATCACAGCACATCACATGAGAATCTGATTTTTTACTAGTTTGCAAATGAATGTGTTTTGGGGCAAATAGCGATAATAATTAAAATGTGTATAAAAAAATATAAATTACTGTACTGTAAATTATGCATAAAAATATATTATTTTGAATAAAATTAAATATTATAGTTAAAAAAAGTTTGTCTTGTATCAATTTTTTTCAAATTTGAAATTTTTTATTAGTCATATTTTATTTCCTTATTTTTTTTTGCGTGAAATTTAAAGTAATTTTACATTGGTACGCGAATTTTGAAAAATCACAGACTGCACCCCCCCTTTTTCAATGTAAGTTACTTCTATTTTTGTGCGATTTCATTTGCACGTGTTTTCTGAGGAACCTATCTATTGTGTAAAATGAGACCCAGATGTATTAAAAAACAATGGAGGAATTTTAACAACAGATATAGCTGGAAGACATAAAAAATCAATTAACATAGTGACAACAGATCATCACATAAATAGTTCAGGTCTTCATTGATCAAGCAGTTGAGTTCACAATCAGAGTTCAGTTGAGTTGAGTTCAATCTATCAGTTCAGATCACAAACAGATTAAATCAGTTCATCAGTCAGTTTTACAATCATGCAGTGTAACAATCATTGGAAACATATGACCAGACTCCAGCCTGAGTCTGATGAAACAGCAACCTGCCTGGTAAAATTGGTGCCTGCCTAACAACTTAAAAAAACCACCAGGATATCTAACTGTCTCAAAAAATAGGTCACAGAATAGTAAGCATTAAATCTCCACAAAAACCTCAGATCCAACTGGTTGGAAAGGTTTTCACATGAAGCAGCAACCAGCAAGAAGACAAAATCCTATTGGAAATAAATTTCACAACAAACAGCAAGAAGTATCCATGTTCTAAAATCCTAGGTAATAAGTAACTTTTATTATTTTCATATTTGATATTGAAGTAGTCATTGCAATAATTTGAAGCCTCCCAGAGTCAGTTAATAAATGAACTCTATAGCTTGCATAAAATACTATTGATGTGTGTGTTTGTTAAATGCCATGTATTATTTAATGTTTTTGTTATATTCTATTTTAGTATATGAATTCAGAGTGTGTGTGTGGTCATTATATCAAAATACCATTGTTTATGTTAAGATTTATAAAGATAGTAAAAATTAGAATAATAAATGTTTAGTTAAAATAAATTATCTTTAAACTTAATATTTGTCAGTCAATTCTTTTACCACTAATTGAAGCAACAATTTGTTATTGTATTACTTTCTATTGAGCTAGTTGGGATATCTTAGGTGCTGAATTAGTTTGCCATCATTCAAAACACATTAATTCCTGTAGCTAACTGGTTTCCAGGGTTTACTCTGAAACAAAAAAGTGCTTCAAATGATAGGTGTTAAATTTGGCAGCCGAGAATGTCTGTGCCTTTCCAACATAGTCCCAATTATATATATATATATATTCTATGCCTTTCCAACATAGTCCCAATTATATATATATATATATTCTATATTTTCTAAATTATTCTTCCAAATTTTTCATAATTATTTTATATAATATAATAAGTGTATCAATTTTATAAATCTGGGCAGAGAAATAGATTAAAAATCGTCTGTCAAAGTTATTAATCATGTGACTTGTATATTACATACATTCACACACACGCTTGTTTGAAATAATAACAAAGTTTAAAATATTTTAAAAGTTATATTATAGAATTGGATAGAATTATTGCCTATCATAAAAGTGAATAGTATTAAACATTAAGTTAACTATCGTATAACATGTTTAAATAATGTAATAAAGACGAATACATTCATAATATAAAAATTAAATATTTTATTTAAATAAAAATAGATAAATTGAATATTAAGAAATGGAATAAGTTATTAAAATTATTTTAAAAGTTATTTTAAATGTTTAAATGGTTTTAATAAAATAATAATTTATTTAAAAGTAATATTTTAAATAATATTTTAAGTTCATTACATCACAATTTCTAATTTAGAAATTCAATTCTACTATAAACTAAAAATATGTAAATTTGTTCTCAAGCTAAAGTAAGAATTAACCAATAGGAATAGGTATTCTTACAGACTATAAATATGAATTGCACAGGGGTATAGGGGGAGATTAATAATGTATTGAAACCGGAGAAAGTCAATTTTTTTTTTGGTACTTTCTTATCGTTTATTTTGCAAAAAACTAATTGATAATTTTAAAGTGTTTTGCAAAAGAAAGTTTTAGAAAAAAATTATATATTTAGAAACTTCGTGGAGATGATTTTTTAACTTTTTAAAGTACTTACCAGTCGTATTTTATCTAAAAGTTTAACCTAAACTACGCAATAAAAAATGGATATACTACGAAATAAAATGGATATAAATTGTAATACTGAAAAAATATTTGAAATATTTATTGATACAGCTTTATTTATGCATAACCGGAGAACTTTTTTGGTACATAAAAAAAAACCACAGCATGGACATCATACGGAGTCTAATGAAAAAATTGGAGATGCATTATTATTTAGAAGCCTATCCAAGATTTATTTTTTAAATAGTAATAAGACAATTGTATATTGCATGATTTATTTTATATAATATTATATCAAAAGGAGTAAAATGTTATATTCTTTCTGAAGGTAACATTTTTTTATTATTTATTTTTAAAAGTGATATATAAAAATACCAAACGAAAGTTTAAATGTATCAAGAAGGAAACATATATAAAAAAGTGAATACATAGTTGAATAAAAGATGGATTCATGGAAATACAAATAGTACTTAAAAGTTTATAGAATATTTTTAAAGTTAAATTAGATGGATTGATGCATCGGATATGCAGAGAATATTGGTAGAGAAGATTAAGAAGCTTCACAGCATTAATTAATATTATCATCCTAAAAATTAAAACTAAGGATTATTTTCTAAATTTTACTAAATGGATTAATAATTATTTTTATTTTAAACTTTAACGCGCTTGGAGGAGAACATTTTTGGAAAACTCTAGAGAAAATAATAAGCATTTTGGACTTATCAGGAACTATTGTCAAGAAAATATGTAAATATAGTTTTGATTCCTTTTATTTTGTTAACCTAGTTTAAATCTAAATTTTTTATATAAGATTAGGAAAAACATAAAAACATTAATTTATTAATATTAAAATTTTATAATATAACAATCTAATAATTTAGCTAAAAATATTTTAATATAAAGCGTATGGGTGTGAATTTTTTTTTATATATCTGCAATGCTCAAGTGGATAAAGAAAAGTCTACTGAACACGATGACTAGATAAAGGTTATTGGTAATAATAATAACTATTGATAATTTATAGTGTATATATATTTTTTTGTTTTCTTTGGATCATCCATAAATTGGAAGAATGAAGTGTAAAAGTTTTTTTACTTATATGTACCGCATTTCATACAACATTTTAAAAAAACATTATGAGATAGGATTGATTTGAAAATATGCATACGACAATTATTTTTTATTAGTAATATAATCCAACATAACAAATAATTATGTGATTCTTTTAAAATTTTCATGTTATTGGATATTCAAATATTGTCTAAGTAGATTGTATATGATTAGACATATAGAATAATGAAGTAAGCAGACTTTTCTTGTAGAACAGCTAGATTGTTTAACTATTAATGAATTTTGTTTATTGTTTTTGTAAATGCAGATAGTTATTTATCGATGTAAGATGTGGAAAATCTTGAGAAATAATGTTGAGATAGTGGCTTGGAAGTACTTAGTGAACAGGAAACCAAGATGATGTTTTAAGAAATAGGATGTTATAAGAAATGGAAATAATATTTAGTCTTTATGTGAATATCAGCATAGTTAACAAAGCCCTATGACTGATACACATTTTATTTGGACAGTGTTTATATTTCTTTAAATATTTGATGTTCTAATAAAGCTGAAGAAATAGCTTTAACATCGTCCCTGTACTAGAGGATATTAGGCAGGTAAATGTCATACCTCTTCACACTGTACCATGATTTTGAAATATGTTAAGAGTAATACTCTAGCTTTCTTCCTTAATCCTATGCATCTGTTTTCGCTATCTTTATTTCATGTAACTGCATCATTTAGTAAGATATTTTAAAAGAAATGATAAATAATTTAGAACTAAGGTTATGCTATCGTTTTTGGATAAGATTAGTTTATTTGCTTATAAGGAGCAGAATATTATAACTTAAAATTGAAGATCCAAAGTATCCTAAGGAAAGAATCATAGAATATATTTTGAATTGTATTTCGGAAATGAAATATAAAATTTTTTTAAAAATAAGGTATCTAAACAAAGATATTTTTTTTAAAGTGATAATAATTTTAAATGCTTTAGTATTATTTTTTTTTAAGAGAAAAATAAGCATTGCATATTTTTAAAATACAATAGTACAAAGTAAATTATGTAAACAATATGCATAGTATATTTTTTGTTTATTGATTAACAGACATGTATTGATGATTACACTTATATCATACTAATGTAGGGCTTAAAGAAGAATATATTATGGTTAGTAAACATTGTGTGATAAATACTAAAATCTAGTACTGAATTTTGGATAATATTTTGTGTAACATCTTTGACTTTGCAAGATGAAATTTTTAAAATATCTTGAGAAATCCATGCTCATTATAAAATTTTGTTTTCTATAGAATTTTTTTTTCTAAGTATGAATTTTTAAAATAAAATAGTTTAATAATATTAAGGATAAAATGCTGTTGCTAATAAAGTAGATAAATATATTTGTAATAAGTTAATCATAATGAGAAACCAAATAGTAACATTTTTTTTTTGTCCTAAATCTAAATAAAAATATAATTGAAATATAAATTATTTTTTTTATAACCCGGTAGATCAAACTGTAAAGTAAAAAAAGTTAAGGATATCCACTGTAAATAGTGTAAATAAATTGTTGATTTATTTGTTGTTAGTAATAAACTTTGTTAAATTTTGTTATTTTAAAAATTTTGTGTCGAGTTATTTATTTCTCCACATCGCTGCATGAAATCACGATATATGCATAATAACCGAAACAAATATATAATTTTGCACAAAAGATAGAGAATTATTTTAAGAATTTTAAATATTTTATTGGTATTCTTTATAATTAAATAATCATAATCTTACATTATTTTATTGGTCATAAATAAGTTATTATGAAATATTATATTAAATTATATGCTATCAGTTGCCACACATATTTTGTTTGTCAGATTATTAAAATGATACCACGTATTTATTATATCATTACATGAAGGTAAAGATTATATAAAATTATTTTATTATGATAATAAAATTATAGTAAAAGAAAAGATATACAGAATTAGTTAAACAATGAAGAATATTATTACTGTTATTCATTATTAGTAGTTTAAGTATAGTAGATTATGACATAAAATCCCTTCTCATATTTTACTACCATATTTTTAAAATTAACTTAGAATAAACTTTATGAACCTGAGATTATTTTATTTGAGCTAGATTATTATTAAATAGAGGATTAAGATTTAATTATTAGTTTAATCTTAGTGAGTAGAAGTTATTAAAGTCGTAAGAATACTATGAGTTTGTTATTTGAAATAGTAATAAAGGGGGGATAGAGTTCTTATGCTATTGAGGTAGTATCCTGTGGGATATTGGCTCAATATAATCTATCTTGTCACCTGTATTTTCACTTCAAGTCTCATGAAAATATTAAATATTTATTTAATTTATTTTATAAATTGAACCTTATTCATATTTTAAATTTGAGCTAGTGAAATATTTTAATTTTAATGCTGAATATTTTAGTTATTAATTATTAACTGAGATAGAACCCATTTTATTTTATATCATATATTATCTGGAAGTGAGGATGCACGAGGGCAAGGTTAGAAATATATATATATATATATATATATATATATATATATATATAGCTCTGGCTTGGACACAGGTGCCCTCTGAGCATTATTCTTCTCTGCTTAAGGGGCCATGGTGGAGCAATTTTTAAATTGCATTGGTGTAGATCAAATATATAAGTTATAAGTGTATCATATTTTGTAGAAAAGTTTTACAAGTTATATTTCATAATATTATTTTATTAAAGAGTCAAACATCATGTTAGATTTTGTTGTTTACTAGCATGATCATTTAAACACCCCACCTGGCTCAATATATATATATATACTATGTTGTTATGTGCCATGAGACACATAATCATTTCAATATATATATATAATTAAAATTTAAAATTTATATCTGGGATTAAAATGATGTGGTAATTTATAGCTTGAAATGATTGGTTATTTGGTAAAGATGGTATCATAGTTTGAGGACAAAAAGTTTTTTGACTTTAGATTAAATGTATTGCTTTGGTCATAATTTTTTAAAATTTAAAGGACTTTTTATATGGTAAAAATGATCAATGGAATAATATTTTACACATGAAGAGGTTAAACTCAGAAAACAAGGTTACCATATTATCATTATTAAATTGTAATTAATTATGATGGAATCCAAAGATACATTATAAATATCAGAATTCAGTAAAATTTATGATGATGATTTAATTATGAGATGTTGCTCCTCAAAAAGTCAACAAAATTCTTCATTAAAGAAGTCCAATGGTAAAAGGGTTAGATATGGTACTATCATCAAATATTTATTAAATACTTAAATTTGACAATAGATGTCTTGGAGTAAATAGAATGGATAATTTTTCATAGTGCAGAATTTTTATTTCATGATCATTATATCTTTTTGCCTAAATACTTCAACTACTTTTGTGCAGAGGACAACATTCATATTGATATAAGTGAAACAAAATCTAAATGTGATAGTATCACCACATTTTAGAAAAACAGAAAACAATAATAATAAAAGATTGTAAAATAAATTGTTAACAATGAAAATTTATTTAGAAGCACTGACAATTATAAATAATAAAATAAATATGAAAAGGAACTAAATAATATTAAATAGTAGAAAATATATCTATAACAATTAATATCAACTGATACTAGGATGATGTGATTACATAGTTGACTATTAAAGTAATTTATTTACGAATAAATATTTCTACTTCAGTTTTGACAACGTATAAAGAAAATCTGTTCAATTGAGACAAAATTGCGAAACATCTGGCATTATTAGCAACTACTACAAAAATACATTAAATTGTTTTAAAAATGAAAAAATTAAATTTTTAGGGTTGAAAAATATTTTACATTAGATAAAAATAAAATTTTAGGTTATAAAAATCCTTCAAATTTATGCTCAAACATAGAACAATAACCAAAAAGGTTGAACAACTTCATAAAAGATTAACTCACAAATAACTCTTCCATACATCCTTAAAGTGGCTAAACAACTTGTAAAAACTATTTCAAAAGAATTTAGAGTTGGTTTTCACATTCCCCTACACAAATAGATTAATCAATAATTCCAAATACAAAATTGATCCTAGCTTGACACTTCATGTTGTGTACAAGATCTCGTGCCCGCAAGCAGGCTGCAGTGCCACATATTGTGGAAAACAAAAGCCACTGTTAATAATAGAGCTACCCAACATATGTATGCATAAAAAAGAGCTCGAAATAATGGCAACAGCACTTCAATATTCTTGGAACACAAAAAAACAGCCGGTCACAAGTTCGAACCTCCAACCCTGAGATTGTGTATACCGAGAGAAATGACTGCAAAAGAAAAATAAAGGAGGTGTACTTCATCATAAACAATTCATATCAAGACACATGTTTCTTTATTTTTAAGAAGTAGATAAAATAATTGATCTGGATATATTAAAAATTGTTTTACACATGAAGATTAATTAGCATATATTAGCATACATCAACAACACCACAGCGTTTCTAACTTGAATATGAGGTTAAAAAACCCCTAAAGCACCAAGCCTGATATTTAATTTTGATATTTCTAACTTCATCAGCGAGTGTTTGTATAATTACTAAATCATCATAATAAAAATTTTTTACTTTAAAAAAGGTCAAAAACGCCCTATGCTCTTAAAAATCATAATGCTGCCAGCAGTAAAGGAAAGATGAAATTACTTTTCCTTTACATAAACTATTGCCTAGCAAAAGTTTCTCTAGTAGATTATCATAGAGGATCAGTAAAGTGGAAGGCAATAGTTATTAAGACTGCCAATTGCTAGATGATGAGGATATGAGAGGTTTTCATTCTTGTTTACACTTTATCTAAAAGTATAAAAGTTCCTTTATCAGGTACAACAGAATTGGCTATAAACCTGCATTTTAAAGTAAAAATCATAAGCTTTCTTAAAAAAGAAGTCAATGATACATCAGCCCAGATTTGAATCTTATCTCCCTATCGTTGCATCATGTAGGTTTTAGATGAATCCTTGCATAAAAATATTTTAATTTTATAATAATATTTATATACATAAATTCACCTCATAAATATATTTAAATACGTTAGGTATTATAAAACAAATTTAAACCTTTTTAATGAAAATATATATGTATGAAATATGTGAAAGGTCAACAGACAAATGAACGTATTAAGACTAGAAGTAATTTTGATTGCTGGGAATAATTCTGACAACGTAGCAATAAATATTCTATGCTGCCTATTTTTTAAAAGACGTTTTTAGTCATTGAAAAGTTTAATTTTTGACCTATAGATGTAGCTTTTCTAAAGGGTAATCTTAATTAGTAAGTTATTATTTAAATATGTTTCTCACATGGGAGTAGTTTAGTCGGTGATCTTGTATCTCAGTAAAACTGTGTGAATTGATATATTAAATAAGACATTTATGGTTCTTATTAATATATTCATGAATTTCTGCAGATAAAGCGCGTGAATTGAATGTGGAACTAAGAAAAATAGCTTTTGACGAATTCAAGACTTTTAATAAAAATTATAAAAAAAGAAATAGCGTTCACGTAGCAGCCTGCCTCAGTCTAAATAGATTTGAACGGTTGTAAATCAGATTAAACATTCGAAGTGCTTTTAGATATAGTCTGATTTTTTTGTTTCTAACATTACTTATATTTACTAATTTTTCCACAATTGCGTGAATAAAATTTCTAAGCAAATATATATGTACATTAGCATAAAGTAAAAATGTTTTTCACAACTATTGCAGAACAAAGGCATATCTAAAATTTATCCACAAAGGCAAAATAAAAAAAGATATATTATTTACCAGCGTAGTCAACTGCTAATTAGTGACAGTTTTTGTTTTTCCCTTTAGCTAAGAACAATTAATATTTGTTTATCTATTAGTAACTGGTTATATAGCCAGATTACTATGAGTTTGATTACCTGAAAAAAATAATATCCAGAATTTTTTATGCATCTTGGATTTTTATATGTTACTCTTTTTAGATTTTTTTCACATAAAATATAGTATGAATTCAAGCCAATATCGAAATAATAGTTTCTTCTGTATATACTGCATAGTTATGTTGGGAATATAGTTTTAGGTACTCATGTTTGTGGTTGTCTATTATCACTGTTTTACAATTATTATTTTGATTAGACCTCATATGAAATCACCTGGTTAGCATGATTTGCACATTAACTATAGGATTGCTAGATATTTTGATAATACAAAACAGTGTAATCTCAGCTGTCACACAGTGTATTTATTATTAGATAAAAATAACATTTGGAGATCATATTACAGTGTTAATATACGTAAATTATTGAAAGGTGGCTAGCCATTCATGTGGGAACATTAATGCTGTGCGTCTTTCATGCAATTTTTTTAAAAAAAAATGCTCAGGATGGCAGACATGTAGTAAGCTGGCCATAGCTATTATTGATTATTATATATTGGTATTTTGAATATTGTAGAGTTTATTTTAGAGATTTTTGTTTATATATTAAATATTCCATTATAGGGCAATGTATCTCTTTACTTTTCTTAGCAGAGAAACAATGGAAGATAATTTTCACAAACAGAATGATGAGGTCTTATGGTTTTCTATTATTTGATATATTCTTTGTCTAAAAATATTCATTTATCTATTTTTTGTCGATTTTTCTAACAACTATTTATAAGTCAATCTGTCCGTCTGTCTGTCTGTCTGTCTATCTATCTATCTATCTATCTATCTATCTATCTATCTATCTATCTATCTATCTATCTATCTATCTATCTATCTATCTATCTATCTATCTATCTATCTATCTATCTATCTATCTATCTATCTATATCTATCTATCTATCTATCTATCTATCTATCTATCTATCTATCTATCTATCTATCTATCTATCTATCTATCTATCTATCTATCTATCTATCTATCTATCTATCTATCTATCTATCTATCTATCTATCTATCTATCTATCTATCTATCTATCTGTCTGTCTGTCTATCTATCTATCTATCTATCTGGCTATCGGTCTATCTGTCTGTCTGCCTGTCTATCTGTCTGTCTGTCTGTATGTCTGTCTGTCTGTCTGCCTGCCTGTCGGTCTATCTATCTACCTGATATAATTTCAGCTATTATAATTAGATCTCATGAGCATGCTATTTGTCTGATTCTCTTGGTTATATACAATCTTGTTGTTCCAAAGTGCTTAAATTTTCTCCTGTATAATATGGTTTTTTAATAATCATCAAGATTTCAATTTAGATTCTAACCAATTTTATAATATTTTAAAGTTTGAATGCCCTTTTTGATTAATTTAAATTTATACTATATATATATTTGTTACTTCCTTTTATTATTATATAATATACATTGTGTACAATTTCTATATTATTTTTATATGTAATCAGTAATTGGCTATAAGCTGTTGTTTTGCATTTAAATAATTGAATTAAATTACTACTATTACTACTATTACTACTACTACTACTACTACTACTACTACTACTACTACTACTACTACTACTACTACTATTGCTATTATTACTACTACTACCACTACTACTACTACTACTATATTATTATTATTGTTGTTGTTATTATTATTATTTTTCTACTTATTGTTGTTGTTATTATGATGCCTTCATGGTTTGGTAGAGTAGTAGAATGGTAGACTCTAGAGCTCAAGGTTATAATTCATGGTCCAGACACTGTCAGTGCTCAAACTTTATGACTTCTCTGAACAATAAATCATTTGATTATTAATAGTGCTGAAATTTTGACTAAATCTTGTTTTTCATCATCTGGCTAGAATGATTGGCTAATTGTTGACAATGCTAGAAACATATCTTTAATTCACAATCTTCATTTTTAGATATACATTAATAAGATAATTAGTATAATGTTTTTATTTTTGAATCAAAATTAAGATTTTATTATATATCTGAATACAACATAAATAGAATTTCAAATAAATTGCTTAATTCATATTGTCTTAAATATTCTATAGTAGTTCTGTACACACTAATATGATGTAAATCTATATGTACAAATAGGAGTTATTCAACTTTATCAGTTCTGAAATATTGGCAAAACTGTATAGCAAAAAAATATTTGTATCTTATTTAAAAATATATTTATTGACTTTAAAAAATTGTACAGATGCATAATAAAAACACTTTGTAAATGTTGGCTCATCCATTGCTGGCGTTGGTTGGAAAAATATGAACCCTTCTCCCCCTATTTAAAAAGAATTTTTGTTTTCCCCCCCCCTAAAAAAAAATTTTTTGGTGGGTGGTGTTTCCTTACCTTGTTTGTGGGAGGGGGGTATTTGTATCTTGTTACAATATTAATGTGTAATGGCTACAACTGGTTAATGATATTGCTATAAATTTTCAAGTGCCTTAATGTCATATTTTTTCTTTACATATTTATTAAAATATAATTATTCATCTGCTGACTGATTGCATGGCCCTGGTTATATTAATATAAGTGGTCAGTCACCATGAACCCATTTCAAAAGGTGCAGCAAAATGTAAATGTACTTATGTGTACTTTGTAAAAACACACTCACAACACACAAACAAAATACCAATATGTATGTATATAAGTAACTAATTGTGCCTAAACAGATAATTTCTATCTGCTAAACCAACATAACCCAGTTCTTAAACTAGCATTATAATTATGCTAACAAAAAAGGCTTAAAAGTTAAAATACCGAATCTGCATGTATATAATCATAATTAAGGATGAAACATATATTTGATAGTCATTAATAAACATTAACAAATATACTTTAATATCATCTCTAGCTATCCCATCACTTCTAACTAACAGATATCAAAAACTCATAAGTTATAATAACTAACTAAGCAAACCCTCATGAAATATAATGCAATTTATAAAACTAATAATATAACAATAATAACAAGTGCCTAGCAATCGGTTATTATCTATTAATATAGGATTTTGAAACAGTGATTCAATATGCCAAGTAATAGTCTTAAAATATTTAAAATGGAGATTTTAATGATCTCCATTGAAGGTTCTTTAGTAATTAGTATTCGTTGTTTCAAAAGATTGGCATATTATAACAATAATAAATTCAGATAAAATAGTTAAAACAATAAACATAGGCATGACTGCAGTTTTAAGAAATTTAAGTCATAACTGATTGCAGTTATTTATACATTAGAATAATAAATTATTTTATATTATAAAGATGAATTCAGGCAAGTTTTACATGATTTAATTTTACAGAGTTTTAATAAATAAGATTGAATGTTCATTATATTAAATAAGTTAATTTAATATTAAAATTACAGATTTAAAGATCAATTTATAGAGCTCTGCAGTCTTTGAAAAGAATATTACCAATCTTCTTGGCTGTAGCTTGTAATGCAGGCAAATAAGATGGTGGGAATAGTGGCACTCTCCTTGGGATAGGTGATTTGGATTAAGATGTATTCTTATGGTAGGCTTCTGGAAGGTTCCCCCTCTATGTGATGATGATTGTACTATCAGGCATGTAGGTGTGAACAGAAATTATCATTTACCTTCAGAAAAATGGCAAACCTATATCTGCCTAACCAGATATGTCAGAGTGAAAACTGGCATGGATTCTGGTAAGCAATGCTTCTTAAAATTATAGAATAAAATATTTATAGCAAGAAATATGGCCTATTTATATGATTCAAGAGTTAGAATATCTTGCTGTTAACAAGAATATTTACTTCTTGAGAATCAATTAGCACTCTCTGAAATTTTATAACTTAATTCATTTAAACCTCTCTGTTAATTTTTTAACAGGAGGTTTTAAACTTAATTTGACCATTTTAAATCCCTAATGACTTTGCAATAGTTTCAGTTCAGTAATTTTGTTTACAAAAATTATACATTTTGGAAAAATATTATTACTTCACAACAATGTAAATTACTTCATCCAACTATGTTAAAACAGGGGTGCCCAGTGTGGCTTTTGTTTACAATTTACTTAAGATTAAAATTAAGTCATTAGAAGTTTTAAACAATATTGCTCTCTATAGTCATATATAGACCACACACATATACATGTGGTTTGACATGTAAAATAATAAATAGACTCTTTTCAACAAAATAAAATCTATAACACAAAATATATTACTTTAAAATAAAATATACATGCTGTAATATATATAAACCAATGATATTACAATCATTTGTTTGCCTATATGTGTGATGATACCTATATAACCATGTTGAAGCTTATATACATGTACTCAGAGAGGATTTAAATCTGGCACAGATGAAGCTGTTAGGAAAATAGGTGAAACAGTTATGAGAGAAGGAATATACTGTTTCAATATTTTTACAAAACTAGTAAAAGAAATGACTTTAATGCACCTAAACACTACTAAATAATAATGAAAAGATTATTGGTAATGGAGATTTGTCAAGAATCACATAAGAACAATATTTACTCATCAGAAATGGGTGAGAGATATCTTTTTTAAACAATAGCTTATAAAGAATAGATTATGGCAAATCTGCCCATATATTTAGAGAATGTACAAGTATTTAATACATATACTTGATATTTTTTATTATTCCATTGAAGTATGTTGTTCATTTTATCAACAAACAAAATCAATATATGTCAAGTTAGAAAATCAATTAGCACTATGAAGTACAACCATAAAAAGTCTTTAAATTTTTTAGTAAAACATTATTTAAGATTAATTATAGACTTTCCAAATATAAATTTTATATTTTCTTAAAATAATGATAATCTTGAAAAAATTAAATCTTTTATCTGCTGCTTAGAAAAGAAAAAAATCAAACTGAAAACAAGGTTTTAAGTTGAATTTTCTGACAGTTGATCCATATAATAAGTTTAACAAAAATTTCACATATGATCGAGATATGCAATTTTTATTTTAAGCTACTAAATGTCTTGGCTAATGATATCACTTTTCATAAAAAATAGTGTACTGCCTTTAAGTTTCTCAGTAAGAAATATAATATATTGGATAAGAAGGGAAAATTAATATATTAAGAAAATCATTGGAATATATTAATAGTCATACAGATCAGAACACATTGGAAAAACCAGCAGATTCAACATTATATAAAGAATGCCTTTAAATTGTCCATTCTTTAAATCATTTATGCTTTCACTGTTTCTACTACACAAAATCCAACAATGACTTATTATTATTAGACAATTCTTCCACTTCATGCAATCTTTCTACATCTGAAAGTGACCTGAGGTTATAGGTGCCTAAATAAAACCTCATTATTAAATGACATCCTAGGCCTACATCAGAAAATTATTAGCAACTTTCACCTCCAACCATCAACTGTTATCTTGACTGGCGACTTTACAACCTTCAGAAAATAAATGTCATTGTTTTCAATTCTATTATGTATAGTGAAGTATCTTCTTAGATTTATGTCTCAAAACTCTATTACCAAAATATGTAAATTATCAATAATAGAATTTTTTAATTGATAATTATCCACAAAATGGTAAATAATATTTAATAACATTTGAAACGAGAGCTTTCCAGTACTATGTTAAATTTTATGTCTCTTAGTCAATTCTATCAAAACTGATCGAAAATAAATCTATCTCCATCTTTGTTTTCCATATAAGATCATAGGCCATAGATGGAAGTGGATTTATTTATACATTGTACGTATAATTTTTTACTAGGGACGGGGAATTTAATGAAAATGACATTCGAAAAGTCATTACGCCAAAATTTTAAATATTATTTAAGCCCTATAATTCCAATATTACATATTTAATAATAAATATTTTAATACATTTATAAATAAAAACGATAAGCGGAAATAAATCATTCCATATCTTTATAAATCAGTAAAAATTTTAAAAAGCTGCATCTATATAAGATATAAATAGATTTTGTTTAGAAAGACTAGACATATCTATTGGCTAAATTAAAAAGATTATTTATTTTAGTGACCTCAAAATCGAATCCAACAGTAATTATATATCGTAAAACAAGATGGGTCTCTGAATATTTATCGCAATGAATTTGACTATTACTGAATCTGCACTAAATGTAAAATTTTGATTAAAGAAGTGCTAAAAGGATTTTAAAAAAAAAAAACCGAATAAGCTTATAAAATACTTTAGTTTTTAAAAAAAAAAGAAAAAAGAGTTATTTAAAAAATAACAATAAAACACAACTTATTTACACCTTAAATATTAACCCTTTTATGTTATATCTTTTTTTTTTTCCATATGTCATAGCATCGGCCGGGACGCGAACCCACAACCGTCTGCAACCAACTACTTGCTTGCATGGCGGCTGCGATACCTCTCGGCCAACAATGCAAGACATGTTATATCTTTATTACTTCAAAAACATTACTGTGTAATAAATGACATATCAGAATCAATAAAGAAAAATAATAAAAAAGATTGAATTGCAAAAATATGTTTTAAAAAAACTACTCGATTTTATTACAATGATCAAAAAAGTATTCCTTGATCATGATATAAATCAATAAAATTATTTGTAAAAATATAAAATAAATATCTGGAAATTAATGAAAAAAAACCTACTGAATTATTAAAATTGCGTTACTCGTTAACAAATAAACAAAACAGTAATCAAAATATAAATTGCTTGGGGAGTTATGCCATTTTTAAACCGAATGTTTGAGATTTGATTCAAAAGCCTTTAGATTTCAAGTTCACCATTATGCTAAAGTTATATGTTTTATGCTTAAGTCTAATCCTCTACATCTAGATTACCACTGCATACATAAGATTAAAAAATTCGGAATTGAGAACAACTCCTTAGCTGACTATCCTAAGTAGATATGGAAAATTGAACAAAAAAATATTTATGGGTATTTGAGTTAAAAGTGACTTTTTGTTTTAAAAAATATTTTCTAGCACTTTCACAGATTGTAAAGTTAACCCTTTCACAAATCTTCACAACAACGTGCTGTCATAATTTTAAATTCAAAATAATATTAAATTAACCAGAAAATCAACTATATTCAAAAGATAAATTTTTTAAATTTATAAAATAGTTTTTAATTTGGAAAAGGTGTCAGGGCGTATTTGAAAACATTTTAAGAGATATTAAGGTAATTATTTCATATTAGCAATATTATTAGCTGATCAGTAAGATGGTTTTGACAAGAAATCTAGATAGTTCCATAAGCAAACCTGAATGTGGCAATAATTTTATGATCATAATTAGTTATTTTGATTTTCTGAATATTATTCAAATATCCAGCATTAAAACTAATCACAATAGTATCTCAAGAGCTGAATATTTCTTGATTGAAGATTCATCTATTGCTAGGATGTTCAGGTATTTCATGATTTTTCAGCAATAATCATAGAATTATACTTCAATTATTTCTTTAATAATTTATGATAAAAAATGCTTAAATGGTTTTAAATGGACTTATCAGGGAAGTATAATATACTTCATAAAATATATTTACATAATTTATTACATATATATATATATATATATTGCAATGAAATGGGGATTTTATTCAGGGGAGAGAGAGAGCACATCTGACTATGGTCAGACTTTGTGTCTTTGGATAGGATTCAAATGATCACACAATGAAATACATAACCTATGATTGTATCTATTTCCAATAGACTAGCTCTATATATTTTTCTTAACTTAGACACAATTTGGGTTAGTTCATTCAGTTCTCACTCTTTCTGGCTCCATTATACCACAGTATTCAAACTTAGGGAGTAATTTCTATAAACTCTTTTAACAGGGAATGAAATTACACTAATAAAAGATTTTTGCACTTCTATGTAAGTGATGATTGATTACCTATATTCTTTAATATACTTCTGTATCATTGCATATAGTATAAGGCGGATATGTGCATACATATTTATATTTAAAATTATCACATCAATGGATATGAATCAATATATTCATGATTTTAATAATAAGAATAATGATAATAATATTGGTGGTGAGTATAAGAATAATGATGACTTAGAGACCAGATTAAAGTAACAAATTCTTTTAATATTTATTGATTAAAAAAATAAATAAATGTTTAATAATACTGAATTATATAATCTACTATGTCCAGGATAAAAATCCTTATTCCTCAACCCATGGTAGAAATTCATGCACTTGACATCAGTTACTTACAATGACAAATACACAAAATAATATTTACATAACCATGAATCTAACTGGCTAATCAATGTTATTTACAGTCATATCATAAAAGTCCTTGTTGTCAGGTTCATATTGTTGGTGGTAAATCTTTTTGGGAACGATTCTCTATATATAGATGTCTCTAATATTAATAGAAAAGGAGCATCCACACAAGGTTGTTAATCAATTATACAAAAGAAACACATAACAAAAGTTAGTTAATGATAAACAAACTAACATTAATTCTGTCCTGTTTTTTAAAGTATATGTGCTTAATGTGAGATAATACTGAAATCTTACCATTTATTTCACATTATGCTGTCAATGTCAATTTGGTTGGGAAGGCAAGTTGCTCTAGATTTTATTTAATAACAAAAAAAATATCTAGTTAATCCTAATAACTTTTCCATCTTATTCTCATAGTAAACTTTTTCAAAAAATGTGAACATATTTGCTTTCAATTGTGGACATGAAAATTAAAAAAAAATAATAATAGAAAATTAAAAAAATCAAAATTTTCATTCAATCATATTAGCTAAAGTTCAATGAGTCTTCTGGAAATGTCCTTCATATTATTAGTCCATCATTTTCAAAATAGATCTCTCTGGATAAAAATAGCACATTGTTCCCTCAAGGAGTGGCATTCTCCTGCTTGGAATGATAATATAGGAATATTGTCCAGATGATTTTCTCTTGAATTATGTGGAGGCATCTTATAAAAGACAATGGATGTTTTTCAGGCTTTATAGCAATGAACATATGAAGTTATTATACTTTCATAGCTCTGGTGATGATGCTCTATCCCCTATGGTATCATTGCTTTTAGATGGAACACATTGTATAATGATATATATATATATAAAATAAATAAAATATTCGTTAATTAAAAACAATATTGTAATTATAATTGAAATAATATTTTTAACGGTTTATAAACAATTACAAACAATCTTAAAATCTGCAGAAGTACTTTCGGTTACTTTCTAACCTGCCTCAACTGCCATTAAATTCAAAAACCAAAAGCAGAAGCAAACGTCATCAATTCAAATTCCATGAATCTCGTATTTTAATGTTAGAAGCTTGTCGATTTATTAAATGCGTTTTATTCCTGTTTATAAAAATTGCCTCTTTAATTTTTCTTTTACTATGGTTTCTCTCTTCATGAAGAATTTTCACATTTTCAAAATTAAATTTAAATTTATATTTACATGTTTTTTCGTGATCAAAGAAAACTGAAGAAGATATTAAATCACCATTATTTTTATTTTTTACACGCTTATATAATAATTCATGTTACTTCAATCTTTTCTCAATACTGCACCTAGATTCACCTATATATGATAGCATACAATCACAAAAAATTTGATATATGACATTACTTTTTTGCTTGACAGGTATGACATCCTTAGAATTATTGACTAATTTATTAATATTGTTTGGAATGTAGAATGAAACATTAAACACATTCTTATATAAATCCTTAAAAAATTTTATACTTGTGGATTTGAAATAAATGGAATAGATATCCATTTTTTATTATTAATCTTCATTTCTTTTAAATTATCATAATTTTTTTTAAATTGACATAAAGTATTGTTTATTTGTTCCATTTTATAACCGACATCAATCAATTCCTTGGCAAATATCTCAATATTTTTTAGTTTATCACTTTGGTAACAACATAATTTTTCATTCTGAAACAAAAAAGATTTAAAACTTGCCATCTTATGCATCATTGGTACTTTTGATTTACAATTTATATATCCTCTTTTTTGCAGTGGCTTAATTATTAGTTTATAATTTAATATACTGTTATCTCTTGTGATCATTAAATCTAAATAGTTAATCTTATTGTCCTGTTCTTTTTCAATAGTCCATTTCAAGCCATTCAACTTATTTAATTCCTCTATAAGCAAATTTATACTATTAGTATTTCCACAAACAAAAACATCATCCACATATCTTTTGTAAATTTTAATATCTCCAAAAATACACATATTTAAAATACTACTCTCATATGTAGATAAAACGAAATTGCAAACTTGTGCAACTACAGGCAATCCCATAGGCCAACCTTTGGTCATTTTATAATATTGACCTTCAAAAGATGCAACAATGTTATCATTAAAAATTTTTAAAGAATCAATGATAAATTTTATTGTATATTTACAATTTTTTTTACTTTTTAATGCATGTTCAATTATTTTTATGGAATTCATTCTATCAATAGATCCATACATTTCTGTAACATCCAATGAAGCAATAACATCATTTTCATCAATAATTAAATTTTTAATACTATTTACAAAGTCAAACGATGAAGCAATAGTATTATCACCAAATCCTAAAAAGTCTTGTAAAAGTTTACCAATATATTTAGAAATCTGATATATGAAGGAACCACCAAAATCTATCATAACTCGCAAAGGATTATTTGCAAAAATACGAGGACATATAGCACAAGAAGGATATATCATATAGTATACATTATTATTTAAAACTTTATTTTTCGCACTTTTTAAAATATTGTTAATAAACTTTATTCTTTGACCATCCATATTATAATCTTCAATCAAAAAGAAACCAAGTTTGTCCATTTGCATTTTAATTTTATTAATATATTGACATTTCGTCAACAAGCACATACACAAACCTTTGTCCTCTTTCAAACAAATCATATTATCAATCCTCAATTTCTGTTTAAATTCCGAAATAGCTAATTGCCATGATTTATCATAAGATATTGTATCAAATTTATTGCAATTAATTTTCTTAATAATATCATCAGCAAAATTATCATTACCAGGACTCATTTCAAATGAATTTTGAACAGCTGCAATTAATGATAATTTTGCTGATGATATTATTAAGAAAATTAATTGCAATAAATTTGATACAATATCTTATGATAAATCATGGCAATTAGCTATTTCGAAATTTAAACAGAAATTGAGGATTGATAATATGATTTGTTTGAAAGAGGACAAAGGTTTGCGTATGTGCTTGTTGACGAAATGTCAATATATTAATAAAATTAAAATGCAAATGGACAAACTTGGTTTCTTTTTGATTGAAGATTATAATATGGATGGTCAAAGAATAAAGTTTATTAACAATATTTTAAAAAGTGCTAAAAATAAAGTTTTAAATAATAATGTATACTATATGATATATCCTTCTTGTGCTATATGTCCTCATATTTTTGCAAATATAAAATTACATAAAGAAGGTAATCCTTTGCGAGTTATGATAGATTTTGGTGGTTCCTTCATATATCAGACTTCTAAATATATTGGTAAACTTTTACAAGACTTTTTAGGATTTGGGGATAATACTATTGCTTCATAGTTTGACTTTGTAAATAGTATTAAAAATTTAAGTATTGATGAAAATGATGTTATTGCTTCATTGGATGTTACAGAAATGTATGGATCTATTGATAGAATGAATTCCATAAAAATAATTGAACATGCATTAAAAAGTAAAAAAAATTGTAAATATACAATAAAATTTATCATTGATTCTTTAAAATTTTTTAATGATAACATTGTTGCATCTTTTGAAGGTCAATATTATAAAATGACCAAATGTTGGCCTATGGGATTGCCTGTAGTTGCACAAGTTTGCAATTTCGTTTTATCTACATATGAGAGTAGTATTTTAAATATGTGTATTTTTGGAGATATTAAAATTTACAAAAGATATGTGGATGATGTTTTTGTTTGTGGAAATACTAATAGTATAAATTTGCTTATAGAGGAATTAAATAAGTTGAATGGCTTGAAATGGACTATTGAAAAAGAACAGGACAATAAGATTAACTATTTAGATTTAATGATCACAAGAGATAACAGTATATTAAATTATAAACTAATAATTAAGCCACTGCAAAAAAGAGGATATATAAATTGTAAATCAAAAGTACCAATGATGCATAAGATGGCAAGTTTTAAATCTTTTTTGTTTCAGAATGAAAAATTATGTTGTTACCAAAGTGATAAACTAAAAAATATTGAGATATTTGCCAAGGAATTGATTGATGTCAGTTATAAAATGAAACAAATAAACAATACTTTATGTCAATTTAAAAAAAATTATGATAATTTAAAAGAAATGAAGATTAATAATAAAAAATGGATATCTATTCCATTTATTTCAAATCCACAAGTAAAATTTTTTAAGGATTTATATAAGAATGTGTTTAATGTTTCATTCTACGTTCCAAACAATATTAATAAATTAATCAATAATTCTAAGGATGTCATACCTGTCAAGCAAAAAAGTAATGTCATATATCAAATTTTTTGTGATTGTATGCTATCATATATAGATGAATCTAGGTGCAGTATTGAGAAAAGATTGAAGGAACATGAATTATTATATAAGCGTGTAAAAAATAAAAATAATGGTGATTTAATATCTTCTTCAGTTTTCTTTGATTACGAAAAAACATGTAAATATAAATTTAAATTTAATTTTGAAAATGTGAAAATTCTTCATGAAGAGAGAAACCATAGTAAAAGAAAAATTAAAGAGGCAATTTTTATAAACAGGAATAATACGCATTTAATAAATCGACAAGCTTCTAACATTAAAATACGAGATTCATGGAATTTGAATTGATGACGTTTGCTTCTGCTTTTGGTTTTTGAATTTAATGGCAGTTGAGGCAGGTTAGAAAGTGACCGAAAATACTTCTGCGGATTTTAAGATTGTTTGTAATTGTTTATAGACCGTTAAAAATATTATTTCAATTATATATATATATTACATATGTAGTTTATTCAGTTGCAATTGGGTATTTGATATATATATATATATATATATATATATATATATATATATATATATATATATATAAAAGAGAACAGTTATTTACTTCCTTTTTCTTCGATTGTGCTAACTATTTACTTTTTTCTTTTCTTCTTCTTGTGTGAATAAAATTAAAGTTTCTTAAACAAAAAAATCTTTTTGCTTCTTCAAATTAACTTGGCTATTTATAAATTTTCAATCTAATTTACTTGTTTGGCTTCTATAAATTTTAATGCTATATATATGAAAAAAATTAATTCTGAATACATCCATCCATCTTTGTACTCAAATTTTTAAGCATAATGAAGTTGACTTTTATTTAGCAAGAACATTATTTGAAACAAAAAATGATGGAGATTTGAATTGCTTTTATATAACATTCAGTTTAAAAATGAGGTTTAGCTCATTTCCCACTCTTGATGTGTTGAATCTTATATTTGTTATATATAAAAAACTTAATGATGAAATCATTATATCATATTAATTTTAAAAACTATTGTGAGCTTCTGATAAACATACACTGGTTGTTTACCCATAAATAAAATAAATATTAATAAACACTATCAATAAATATGAGATAAGTAACTCTACCTGGATAAAATACCATAAATTTTACCTTAATTTAACTAATAAAAAATATATAAAATTTACCTTTCCTGTGGTAAGAGTAATAACATAATATATTATAAATTATAGAAAATACTTTGGCATGGTAGTAACATAATACAATATAATAAAGAAAGCAAAAAAAATTTTTTAACTACTTTAGTTCTTCATTAAAATTCCTTCCATAGTGAGCAATCTGCTATGGGCAAGTGATGTCCATTTCCCAGTGAATTCTCTACAGATGACATCTATACTTGTCACATATTTTTTTTATATACAAAGAGCAAATATGACTTTCTGAAAACAAACAATACTATGACAGAAACACTTAACAAAAGCTTTTTTAAAAAATTAGCAGAGGGTTGCACCCATTTTACTGGTTATTTAAATATAAGTTAGCTTAGTTTGAATATCTCCATTTAGTAACAAATAATATTAAGAAAGTCTTTACTTAATTTTTGTTCATGGTTATACTGGAAAATAAATAACTTTTTCTTCTTCTTAAATGCATTCTAAAAGTTCTTTTTAATTTGTATTTTTTAAAATTCATTTAGATATATCAATTTAGCAGTAAAAAAATATCAGTAAATTTAAAAGTCCATAATTCAAAATAACTTATTCTAAATAATGGATTCTATTCTTACATAGCAAAGCAGTATTTTTTTCCATAAAGTTTCCATTAATTTCTTCACTTTTAATTTTATTCTGAATATTCTTTAGCAAAACATTAAGAAAACAAATCATATAAGTTCCTCTCTTTTATTTATTATGGCAAGTTAGTATTTGAAAGATTTCTTTTTTATCAAGAGAATACTTCAAATAATTTATGTAAGTCAGTATATGTTGAGCATTCTGGCATTAGTAATTAGTAATATCTGTTAAAACATAACTCTTTATCTTTAAAGTAAAAATCTTTATTTAAAAAGTTTTTATAATTAATTTATATCTCTTTCTCTTAAAGGTAAAATACAATAAGTAGAGGCAACATAGTACAATGTTCAATACAGTGTTTGAAAATAATATAAAACATATCACCTTGTTCCTATTAGAATTCTGTTCTAAGTATAATTGAAGAAATTGAATGATTATAAAATAAGTATTTTTCCAAAGCATTGTATTAATCATTTAGATAATTCCAATTGAGTTTTATATTAGAAAGCAAAGAATACCTTATAGTAATTTGCTTAGCCTCACATTGTGGGTTAAGAATCATAAAATTTGAGCAAATTAACACTTAGAAAAAAATAATTAAGATGAAAAAAATATTACTATTATTCAAAGCAGATGAGAAGATTGCACCACACTTGAGACTATCAGCAACAGCAGCAGCAGTGGAAGCAGAAGAAGCAGAAGCCCTGTAAACTGACAATCCTCATCTTTTATACTTCTATTGACAGACCTCATTAATTAAACATATCTATCTAAAATGTGACCTCTATTTAAAAAAATGCTAAGTATTATGTGGAACTGATTAGTAAAATTACATAATTTTGCAATACTTTCAGTGTTCACATGATATTTTAAACTTGCTAAAGTTGAACAAAAGCTTAACTTACTTTTATTAATTAATATAATTTAAAAAAATAAAACAAGATAATAAATAATATTTATTCTGTATAAAATATCACTTTCACATTTATCAGAAACTCTTATTTATGGATTTTAACCCTTTTATGTCTGAGTTAATTAAATATTTATCTTTAAATATTTAATGACTAAAAATTAAATTTATTGGCAATTAACAATAGTTTACTAAACTTATTCATATGCACACAAATACTCACACATACGTATATAGCAAATTGACTTACATTTCTGCATATTGTAAGCATGTAACATATAATAAGAAAGATCTTCTTAAGGTGTGAATAAAGTTGTTATTTCTAAGTTTTAATCTATTTTAATAATTAACTCACACATATATTTTTTAATCAATCTAATATTATTTACAAAAACTAACTAGCTTTATTCAGATATATTCTTTTCTTTTTTTAAATCCTATCAAACAAAAATGACTTAATTAAATTATTAATTACTCTGAAATGGATTAAATAATTATACTATAACACAAATAAGCTCCTACATTATCTTATACATTTTTAAATATAAAAATTCACTTTATCCAGCCCTATATTACTTTTAAATCTATTTATCTTTCACTCTTTATAAAAATATACATAAATTGAACAGTAACTTGGAAGCAAAAACATTCTCACAGTAATCTTTAATTCATTATATATTATTTATTCTACACTTATAATTATTTAATTAGAGTATATTTTATTAATATATAAGATTTAGATAGTACAATTTACACAATAAATGTTATAATCTTCTTTTCTTTCTTTCTTTATCACTTTTTTTTAAAAAAAAATAGCATAAACTTATAAGCTGAGGTAGTCAACTAAAACAATGTGCAACAGCATAAGGTAACCATATACACGTGTGTGTGTTTTAAACCCAGACATAGTAGTTGGAAAATTATGCAATATTTGGTTTTGTATTTTATCAAAATAGATGCTTATTTTCTGATTAAATAAATTTTTAATTAATTAATAATTTACTTTAATTATGTATAGTGATTTATTTCCCATATCTATTTTTATTACATAAATGTGAGTAGTATATTATACTCTTCATAAGAAAATATTTTATTTGCTATATAAAAAAATATTTTATTTCCAGTCTATAAACAATGATTGTGTTCACCAAGTTTAGACATCATCATTTTTTAATCCTTAGTAAAATTTATTATTTTGTTGTAAAAATAAATTAATTTCCTGTGACAAAGAAAAATATCAATCCATATATTTTCCTCTGCTTTGCTATTTCACCAAGATAGGCAAAAGAATGTCTTTATAGTTATTGTTCATTTTCACATCTTATCGAAGTGCTGTAAAGAAAAGAATTCTTAACTGATTTGTATTTCACAAGGCATGTCATATTTTTTTAATATAAAATTTTTATGATAAACCAAGCAAGTTGCAAACTATTTTTATTTTGCGCAATATATCTTTCATCACAATTGTCTTGAAACACTTTTGATCAGATATTTTTCAATTGTATTTTGAAAACACTTCTACCATTGTAAAAAATTGTAGTTTGATATAAAACAACAATCTCAAGTTTGCTGTCACAGTCAACACTTGAAATTGTAAGAAACAAAACTATCACACATTAACATAATTATGTAGCATAAACAAACAAACATCTCATGAGTGCAGTTTCTGATTGAAGTGAGGAGCAGATAGATGTGCACATCTCAAGATTTTAAAAACTTAGATTTATGAGTGTGTGCTTCAGGCTACACAGAAAAGCTCTGTGGTTTACATGTGGTCTGGGGATGCAGATAGAGAATGACTAAATTAATACATTCCATAAGATATGCATGCATAAGAATATATATAAACTTCACTGTTAATTATATTTGTAGTCCATAACATTAATGAAATATTTTTAAAAATGTTTATTATTAAAAATAACGTATTCCTAATAGCATTTTAATATAATAAATGCCCTATAATAAACTATTTTGCAATTAGTGAAATATATTCTAATACTAATGAATGTAGAAGGTATATTTTTCTTATATTTTTTTGCATTCTCAAATGAATTGTTATTCATTTTTGAAAAGTACTTATGCTAATGAATGAAAGTAATTCTTCTTTTTTATATTTTTAATTCAAATTATTTTTCAGTTTTTAATGATATTGATGTATTTATAATGTTTTACACATTTTCTGTAAATTTTATACATTTTAAACAATTTTATTAGAGTTAGATTTATACATGTTGGATTAACATGCATGGAAAACCTTATACATAAGAGAAGAAAAAGACATTTGTGATTTTTAAAAATTATTAATATGTAGAGATATGAACTTGTTTCACTATTTTTAATCTGATAATCATTTTATATAATATATATAGTTAAGCCAGTCACGACTATTTTAGTAATAGCAGATAAACGATATAGCTAATTTATTATTAAACTTAAAGAGTAAATCATTTAGTATTTAACACATTTGAAATTCACATCATATATTGATTTACTATCTTAAGGAAATGTAATAGATATTAAAATATGAACATTTAAATTTTAGTGGATAGAAATATTATTATTATTATTAATTGCCATCCACTTCTGGAAATCATACGAATAGCTTTATTATTCATAATTTTCAATATAATATGCAAAAATACTTTATGAATGGTTCTCCTGCTTATTTTGGGAGATGTTTTGCTGTTGAGATGACTGTAATCAGCTGTAACTAACGTTATTTTTTATTTCCACTGCCCTATTTAGATATTAATAAAGAAATTAAAAAAAAAAACATTAAGTCAGACAAAGAAAATAATACACTAAAAGCAAGTGTTTTTTTTAAAGTGAGCAATTTATATTAAATCTCTACCTTACTGAAAACTAATATTTATTTTTTTAAACTGCTCGAAAGCATTTTATAATAATTTTTATATATAAAATATCACTGATATTTACATCATTATTGGATCCACCTTCATGAAACTTATAAATTGCATTTTTACTTTATGCATATCTTATGGGTAATTTGCTGTCTTTTCTGTACATATAAAATTATATCAATATTTAAATATTAACAACTTATTAGAAGATTAATAGAAATCTATCTTTTTAACTAAAATTCTTACTAGTTTAAATTACCACTTTGACTTTCACAATATTTTAGAAATACCAAATATTTAGATATTAATGTAACTGTATCACAATTCATAAACAATCAACAATTAGATTTTAAATATAAAATTATTAAACTTTTTAACTTATGACATAGAATTTCATTTCAAAATTAAATATACCATTATATCACAGCAAGATAAAAAGTAAGTCATAAGATGAAGTTTAATGATTTTATTTTAAAATAATAAATATTAGATAATTAGGAATCTTAATACATTTATAATTAATATCTAAATATTTGAGTGATTTACTATGAAGTTAATAATTTGAATTGAATTATCAATTGGTTGAGATATATAAAAACAATGAATAGCATTGGAGCATCAAGTGACATAGAAAATTCTAGCCATCTAAACAAGATTGATTTGACCTAAATATAGGAGATCTTATGGAGGTTGTATGCATTTTGTGCATCATTATGATTATTTTTGTAGATTATAATTTTAAGCACTGGACACCATGATATTTATAGAGATGCTTTATGTGATGTGATGTGATGTAATGTAACTTCTCCTTAAACAACGTCAGGAATCTTTCAGCAACCATGCCCAAAGAAACCTGTTAGCCACTTTACCTTCCTCTCCCATTCCCCACCCTAAGTTTTCCCATAATCTGCTCCATCCCATTTCCACAACATAATATTTGTCAATTCTATGGTATTTATATCTAAATCCCCCTTATCTTTTTCCAAACCCAGCTTAAAAATCAATAACCTACTGTCTGTATAATCACTTTGTTCATATTTATTCTTCCATAACTTCATTATTTGTATCCTTTCTGTTTTCAAGCATTTATATTCAATCAACAGATGCCTAATATTTTTTATGCCTTCCTTACACAATTTGCAGACTAAATCACCCATATTTTTTCATTTACATATATATTTTCTTGTTGCTAAAGATCCCGTTCGAGCCTTGCTGTTATCATATATTAACTTGCACCCAATGTTCCATTTACTTCTATATATATTTAAACTTTTTTTACTCTCCATACTAATTCTCCATCTCTCCAACTCCCTATTCTTTATTAATGCATCTATTCTTTTATCCCACTCCTTACCACTATAACCTTCAACAATCCTCCTAACACAACAACCATCCCACATTTTGTATAAGTATACTGATATAAATTCTTTATCCAAATCTTTTGCATACCACATTACCTTTCTCACCCATCTTGTTACCTGCCCTTTAGTGTAACCCAATTAAATACTATTTTGGCTATTCTTTTATTATTCATAAATTGCAACCTACCAAACATTTTCATTTTCCATTTTTTCATCTCTCATATAAAAACTTGACCATCTTATTTCTCCTTGAATTGCCTCCTTTGCTGTCCACACCTCTGCATCTAACACATGTCTCCCTACTTCCCTTTGTACTTTTTCTAAGTAATCTAATACCCCTTTACCAACACATAATGCATCATTAATATATGTTAACTCTGCTATTGCAATTCCCTTCCATACAATCATATTTTTATATGAAAGCACTGTTAATTTCTTCATCAAACCCTTTCTTTTCTTTGCCTCATTTATCAATCTTTTCTCCCATTCATCCAAGCAATTTTTCTGATTACTTAAGATGATTCCCAAATAACTATATCTATCAACCATCCTTAACTTTATATCCCCCAATAAAAAATCTACATATTCTCTTTCTATTTCATTATATTTGATTTTTTTCCACTAAATTTAATCCCAATCTCTTTACTCACCCTTGCACATGTCCTCAGAGTAGCTTCCATATCTTCTTTTCTTTTTGCACACAAAAAGTTATCATCCACAAAAAAAGACCCGACACCTAGTAATGCCATCTCTATCTCTCTTCCTAGTCTTTCTATTGCTTTCTCCATTTCATTCAAATACAAGAAAAACAAAATAGGTGACATAGGGCATCCTCGCCTTAGTCCCACCCCATTTTTAACTTTAACTGATTCTATATCCCCTAATTGGTAAGTATAATAATTTATTTTCATATAATTTCTTAATAATATTTACTAAAGCTTCATCCATTCCCAATTTGCTAATCTTATCCATAATCTATTTCTATTTACTCTATCATATTCCTTTTCTCCATCTATAAAACTCATATATAATGATTTACCTGAATTCCTACTCATATCCAGAAGTTGTGTAACTACAAATAAACTATCACGTGATGTTGATGTGATGTATTTTGGTTTCTCCTTAAACGAAGTCAAGAATATCTCAGCAATTATGTCTAGATAAACCTCTTAGCCACTTTATTTTCCATTCCCCACTCTAAGTCTTTTCATATTCTGCCCCATTCCATTTCCACAACATAATCTTTATCACCTTTATGGCCTTTATATCTAAATCCCCCTTATCTTTTTGCAACCCCAGCCTAAAAACCAATAACTCACTTTCTGTATAATCATTTTGTTCATATCTTTTTCTCCCATAACTTCATTATCTGTACTCTTTCTTCTTTCAAACATTTACATTCAATAAACAGATGCCTAATATTTTCTATACCTTCCTTACACAATTTGCACACTAAATCATCCATAGTTTTTCATTTACATGTATATTCTTTTGTTGCTAAAGATCCCATTGGAGCCTTAAACAATAAACTACTTTCCTTACTATTATCATAAATTAACTCACATCCAATGTTCCGTTTACTTCTGTATATATTTAAACTCTTCTTACTTTCCATATTATCAGTTGGAGTGCAAGTATGCAGGACATCTGGTGGCACAATTTAGAACTAGCAGATATGTAAGAACATAAAAAATAAGAAAATTATTTTACTATTTAATTTTAACTTATTGCCTTGTATAATGAGTATATTATTTGCTAACACTGTTAATGTAAATTATCAATAAAATAATAAGTACTAATAGACATTTTTATATCATTAATGCTCGATTTTAGCAAGATCATGAATGTGTAACATATTATGCATTAATTTCCCTCAAGTTAGGATGCTACCTTAATTTTCTTACAAAAGTATTAGAAATTGTGAAATTATTTAAAATCAAGTATGAAATGTTTAGAAGTACTACAATTCGTATTTGAAAAATATTTTAATGTATTGTTTCGAATTTAAGAATGACATTAAATATATTTTTAACATTGCCATGAACAACTGTTTCAGAGAAAAGTCTTTTTCTGAATTAAAATTAATAATAATTAAAACATTTACATTTTCCTTTTACCTGTTTTCATCATTTCTTGGACTTGATTATTCAAAATAGTTCAGAAGGAGTGGCAAAAAAAATATTCTCATGGATATTTATTATTGTTTAATGTTTTGCAATTGAAAATCAAATGTATTAGACGACAAGTCAGTCAATCAATCAATGGATGAGAATTTTTCTGAACTGTTTTGTGGATACTCAATTTTTATTTATAATTGAGTTTAATCTAAAATATTTAAAATTTTAAGTCATAAGCTTAAGTAGTTTACATTTCTATCTGAATATAGGTATAGCAACTAGCAAAATATGTTTAAGTGTTAAATTCTGATTGTTGGATTACTTCATTTGTTTTTAGCAGAAAAGCTTGTATCCATATATTGCTGGGCTAGTACAGATTATAACGCAAAGTGTAAACGACGTACATATATGTGCTGAGTAGGTTTTCATTTTTCTATTCAAGCAAAAAAAACCGAAAAGATTTTTAAATCCTTGTATTCTTGTTATTCTTACATATTTTGATGAACTGTAACGTTTTAAGGTCGTAAATTAAATTGTAAGTTTTGATTTCAAGTCTCAACTTTACTCTAGGGTCAAAAAATCTTTTCTGAACTTTGATTTATAAGCGTCAGTAATAAATTAAGAATAGTTATTGCTCAGAAAACAGACAATAAGAAAATCTTTTATCTTTTTTAAAAATTAAACTATTCTTATAGAGTTAATTTGATGATTGTTTCCAAGATTAATTTCATTAAATTATACGCAATTCCAAGATATTTAGTACGGCGCGCCAATCATTATAACATGCAACAAACGGTCATAATAGATGGAGAAAAAAAAGTTACTAATTGATACAATCTAGTAACGCGCAAGGTCCCGACACAAATAATGCAAGACGAAAAATATGTCTCCGCTCCTTAAATGAACAATCAAGCAAATTATTTTACTAGACTGACATTGGTCAAAACTGAAATTAGAAAAAGAAAGGAGACGCGAGAATTTTTTTTCTTTTAATTGACTGACTTTAACAAGTTAGTTTAAAAACAAAATGATAATCTTTTCATTTTTTAAAAATGATAATTTTTCTAATTTATTGTATCCATTAATTAATGAATCATAAGTGCATATAAATGAAGAGTGTTCTTGTTGTTTATATATATACTTTTTTTGCGAACATAAATCCGATTTATGAACACTCTTTGTGCGATACAAATAGAAGAATGAACTTTTTAGTTTTTTTTTTTTTTTCATATATCATAGCATCGGCCGGGACGCAAACCCACAACCGTCTGTAACCAACTACTTGCTTGCAAGGCGGCTGTGATGACCTCCCGGCTAACAACGCTTGATAGCTTTTTTTAAATAAAAAAAACAACCTAAAACTTACGTTGTAGTAAATCTAAGACGGTATGTAAATTTTCTTATATTGAACATTTCTTATATATGTAGATAGAGGGATTTGAACTCAGTATTTGACAATCTATTCATCTTCCATTCCATCTCAAGCAACTGATGCACATGATCACGCACATACGAAAAATATACATGATCATCAATATTCGTATTTCATACAGAACGAGCACTCATCAGTTAGGCCGATTGTATATATATGTGGGAGATTATGATACGTCCAGCTGATGAGTGCTGGTTCTGAACGAAATACATACATTGGGGATCATGTATGTTTTTTGCATATGCGTGGCCATATGTATCGGTTGCTTGAGATGAAGTGGAGGATGAATAGATTGAAAAATCCTGAGTTTATATCGTAGTAAAGTTAATTTTGTCTAAAATTACAATGTTTTATATTTGACATTAGATGTGATCAATTTAAAATAATTTCTTTTGTAATCAATTTAAGATAATTTCTTTTCTAATTTTTTCAAGAATTATTCTTAACATTTTCTTCAGAATTTTTTATGTCTTGTTTGATCTTCAACTTTTTCTTTAGTCTGCTAAATGTACTAATAAATTCACCCATGTTGAGGCTGGTTGATTTTTTTCATTCTCTAATAAAATAAAAAGCAACACTGAAATAGAAGTAATGATTCTACAGTATATCCAAAATAAGAAATCATGCGTTGGTGGCCTAGCGGTTAGCATAGCTGCCTTCCGAGCAGTTGGCCCGGGTTTGTTTCTTGGTCAATGCTTTGTCGTATAAGAAAAAAAAAGATGTTTCTAATCATTATTTCTTTAGGTATTCTGCATCTTTTAGTGCAATGAACTCAAATTGCAATGAATTGCAGCTCAATACTGTCATTTGTAATGCTTGAACTTTATATGAACTCCCAAAAAACAAACAACTTGATTATTCTCGAGTGCTTTAGGTTAAAATTGTTTAGTTAAAATTTAGTAATGATTAACTGCCTTACTGTTTTTTATTTTTCCAAAAGAATAAATTATGAACTCCAGCCAATAAGTGACATATTCCTCTTTAGTAGTGAAAATAGTAGCATATTACAGTTATATATTAATTTTATAATGAATGCATTAGTTCTCATTTGCCTATGCCAGTTAATCTTATTATATAGCTAATAACAGGCAATCATTTATTTATCATTCAATAATTGAATAACTAAACACTAAAAAAATCCTAAATAGCTTGGAACATAAAGACAAATCCATTTTATCCAGATTCAAATCTCCTCAAATAAATGCACTGATTACTATGCTACAAGATACATTTTTCATTTTTTTAAGTTTAACTTGTCACCATCTTTCTACTGTTTTTTTTTTTTAAAAAAGCATACTTTTTCTTTTACATATGAAAAATAACCAAAGCACTTTTCTGAAGAATCAAAAGTTTAAAGAGCACATATTTTATTTACTCGGTAATCATGGCTTTTTTCATATTGAATTGTAACCTTGCCCTTTCATAAAAATTATTGAATGAGATATTTCTTATTTAAATTTTCATTTTTAAAATAGAAACAAATTTTAGTTGAGATATCATAAAGGCCTGAAAATAGCATTTAAAATTACACTTATTATTATTAAAATTTCACAAAAAATTTCTTCATCAGCACTTATGAAGGCAATTCATTTTAGTCAGTAAAAACAACTTGTGCTTTATCATAACTACAGTTATTACAACTTGTTTTCTTAAAAACAAACATTTTCAAATAAAATCTAATTGAAATTATGTGGGTTTTTCTTCTTTTTTTGGTTTAAATAATATTTTACAAATATATTGTATAGATAACTTTAAACAAGGCAAATAAATTACTGAAAATTATAATTTTTCTTGATGAAATACTGAAAGAAAAAACACACTCGGAAAAACCCAAGGATACTTTCTGTTTCTTTGTATTCTGATACGACTAATTGGAACATTGTCAGATTTTTTGACTTTGGAAATTTGCATATGACCTACAGACATCTTCAGATTTTTTTTAAAATTAATAATTTTAGTTCTAATTTCTACCATAAAAATGCAAATGGCAAACTAATATACATAACCACAAAAGAATTAAGAAAAGCCAAAGCAATAGCAACATCATCATAATGCACCAAAATATCTCAAAATTAGTAACAAAGTCATGATTAGCGGAAACAGTCAAAGCATCTTAGTTTTTTAAAATATTTAATCAATATTTCTATAAAACTGTAATAATTCAGAAAAGTAATATTAATTCCAATCATTCAATGCCTTATCAGTATCAATTTTTTAGAAATTACACTAATAAACAATAATAAAATAATCTTGAAAATCATAATGAAATTGTTATAGTTAATATATAGATAGAAAGTTTTATGAGATTTTGAAGATCATTGGGTGATGATAATTTTAACATTTTTTAATACTTTTGCACTGGCTAGAATTGGCTATAATATAAATAGTAAACAAAATTAGAAATCAATTTGGAACATTTAAAAAGTTTCAAAAAGTTACCACGTCTAGAATTAATCTCCATGTTAAGATTATGCCATATAAAACTATTATGCTAAAACTTCTAAGCATATATGTATATGGAAATGTGTGGAGTTATCCATTTATAATTACTTTATTTAAAAAGCACTTTACTTAGAACAGCAGCTAATGAAAAACAACTGCCACAGACTAAGAGTGAATGGAAAACTGTCAGGATAATTGCATTTAAAAGGAGGATCCTCTTTTGAAAAGCACTACAATTAGCATTTATAGGTGTAAGAAATCAAAGCATGACACATATCAAATTTCTTACTTATTATAAAAAACCCTCCATTGGTAGGTTATACATTGTTATATAATATTTTTAATAGATATTTACATGGAAATGTGTGAAGTTATTTATTTACAATTACTTAACCAGTAAGCACTTTACTTAGAATGATAGCTAATTAAAGCTAACTGCTCCAAGCTAAGAATGTAAATAAAACTGGTAGATCAATTGTATTCAATATGAAGATTCTTTTGGAATGCCATTCTAAATATAGTATAATGGGATGGATAATATGGAGTGAACCTGGGTGATGGCAAAATCATTATCAACCCCAGTTAAAAAATATTTCAAATAATGAAACAAAAAAAAAATAAAATACAGAAGTAGTATTAAAGATATAAGAGTATCAAAATATTTAAAGAAATGCTTAACTGTATATAAAAAATATAAGTAATTTTATATATTCTAAGAGAGGATGAGAGAGACATCTCTGAGAGATCACTCTGTTAGATCAGTCAGCTAGATCAGAAGAGATCATGAAATCTCTGAGAGAGATTAGCCCAGTTAACTTCTTAGAGCAACTAATTAGTATACTTAACCATGCATCAACCAGCATTATAAATAAGTAAACATTATCCATCATCCATTCATGGAAATATGATCATCAAAATAGAACAACAGTTAATCTTGTGATGGGATAGGAAATGAGTCTACTATAGACCAGACCAACTATTTGCCTTTGCTAGATTGGGCAATTATTTAAACATTAATTTGGATGCATCAACTAAGTGCTAATCCATCTGAATATATAACCATAAAAACAATAATGCTGGGATATTAAACCATGCTGTTCATCATAAATGCTCTGGCCACTTAATATCATTAATGTACGGGTCAACTATAAACTTAATTTTTAATAGAGACTAAACTAAAATAAATGTAGTGCATGGGCTTTAAAGACTATAATCTTATGCACCAACCAGGATATATCAATCATACTGGATGCCCCTTAAACACTAAATACATCTCCATTTATATAGCAGACCATTATGCTTAAATCTAGCTCAGAAAACATAAGCTCTATTATTGTTATGTGATCAAGAGAATTAAGTTACTGAAACAATTTTAATAATGAATTAATACGAATTTATTAATAACAAAAAACATAAAGTTAAGGTCTCAGAATAAGGCTATACACATATAAATTAAGTCTTCTGATTTTGATTAATATACATTAAAAATTATCACATTTGCAATTTACAAAATATACAATTCAAGTTATTACATTATGGTTTACATATATATCCCATTAGATTTACTTAAAAGGCATTCAGTACACATGCATGTAGCTTGATATAAAATGAACATGTTTGAATTGACATTTAATAAAGAAATGATTAAAATTTATATATAGTATTTGATAAGCATTGATATACATATGCACACATACATGTGTGTGCATGTAATTTCTGAACATATTTGACTTGTTACAAAATAAACATTTTTAGTTGTCACTTTCAAATTGTCAAATTAATAAATGACATTAATTTTCATAATACATAATAACATATTTAACATACATGTATGTGCATATTGAATTGTAGACACACACTAACATCTATATCATATATTTTAATTTATTACAACAATAAAGATTGTATTTTTCATAATTAATTCAATATTGAAAGTATATAAAATCATATTGTTTAATTCTTTAATATCTTTTTTTTCTTAAAATATTAATTTCTTAATGGCTAATAAAAGTTAAATCCTTCTGCAAGTACATTTTATTATTTAATACTTTTTGATAGATTACTGTAAAAGATTTGTTTTATATTTCTTTCTTTTTTAAAAAAATAGAATAAGATTTTAACAGATTATGTTAATGAATTATTATGATTTTAGAATTGTCTATTCTTTACTTTTTGATTTTTAAATCCAAGCAAAATTATTTGTCTTTGTTTCACTATCAAAATGTCTTCCTTTTTTAATAAATTTAAAATCAAATCATTTTATATATCTCTAACTTTTAAAATGTCATTTCAGACCAAAGAAATCATTTAAAAAATATCAGTTTCAATATATAATATCACTATCACAGCTTGCATTTAACTAATTACAACTTCTTTAAATTAAATATAGAACATTTAAAATGTTTTTTAAATGAATTATATTAAAACAACTCACTTTTTCATATACATTTGTGGTGCTTTTCTTCATATAGACACAACACTATTTCATCAAGCTGATGGTTTTTCTTGATAGAGACAGGTGTTTGTTCCATCAGGAAAGTATGGTCCAGGATTGTCATCATTAAGAGGTATAATTCAGGTAATTTGTTGGCATTCCATGAGCTCCTTCTGTCTAGAGCTTGATAGACTTCATACCATCAAGCTGTCTTACCCACATTTAAGATTAATTGATCCATTAGAAGTAGACCCTAGCTTTAGGCAAATCACAATTCCATAGTAAACTATAAAACAGCTTCTGGATTTGTTCTCCATAGATTTCCATAGAAACTCTGTCCAACTCTCCAACTCAGCAGCTAGCTATAAGCTAACTGCTTTTCAAAAATATTAAAACCAAAACTAAAAAACAGACTTTTGCAGCTGGCCAATTTGACCAGCTAATTGCTGTCAACTTTGCCAACTGCTTCTCAAACAAAATTAGCCAGACTGCTCAATCTCTTTATCAACTCTTTTTATAAGAATCATCTGAGGTGATAAAAACAGTCTTTAAAAACTGTTTTTTCTTGATTAAAAACAATTGTAATCCTTTTGAAGGTAAATTTGAAATTTTTATCAAAGTGTGATATACAAAGATTTCTATATAAATAGAAATTTACCAATTAATTAATTAAGAACTTTTTTTATCTCTCTAATCCCTTTTGAAAATAAGTTTGAAATTTTATCAAAGTGTGATATACAAAGATTTCTACATAAAAATAGATAGAAAAATGTATACAGACATTAATTAAAAGATTTCAAAAATAAATCATGTCTGTTTTTTAATTTCAAAATCAGAATATGATGTTAATATTCATTTAGACTTTTTTAAATTTTTATTTCATAATGAAATTTTATTTTAAATTCAAAACTATTTAACCCTTTATAGTTGTTATTTTATTCTCAGTGATATGTAGAAAATATCTACAAAATTTTTTTCTTTGTTTATTTCTGTTTTTCCTTTCAGCTTTATATATATTTTTTCACACACACAGTTATTGTGTGCCATATAACAGAAGTGTTATATAACTCCCCTTCTGGGAAAAAAGGAAAATAGAAATGAAACAACTATCTAACAATATTTTACATAACATACATGTACACAAAACAAAGTTCATATCTAAAACTATATACACCTGGGTCTCATTTTATGCGATAGATAGGTTCCTCAGAAAACATGCACAAATGAAATCATGCAAAAATAGACATAACTTACCTTGAAAAATGGGAGATACGGACTGTGATTTTTCAAAAATTGCATAAAAGCAAAGCACCAATGTAAAATTACTTTAAAATTTGCGCAAAAAAAAAATAAGGAAATAAAATATGACTAATAAAAAATTTCAAATTTGAAAAAAATTGATACAAGACAAACTTTTTTTAACTATAATATTTAATTTTATTGAAAACAATATATTTTTATACATAATTTACAGTAATTTATATTTTCTTATATACGTTTTAATTATTATCGCTATTTGCCGGTAAACAGGTTCGTTTGCAAACTGATAAAAAAATCAGATTCTTCACAAGATGAAATACAACTAGCGCCAACGTCACTCTCATGTTGTGTTAATTAATGGTTTTCTGGTGACAACATAATTAGTAATTAATCTAACAACTAAAAATTAAATTCTTATTTTTGTCTTTAATTTTCAATTTCAATTGGGCCCACTGCTATTACTCACCTTTTAAAAATAAACTTGCAGACATTAAATGATAAATAATTGATTGCATCCTTTTTTAAAAAGCAAAAACAGAATGTGATTTAAAATGCAAAATTAACACGCACAATGTTTGAACAAATTTACATTATAATCCTGTAAAATTTAATGTGTGTATACATAAAATGTGGAAATCATGATTTTAATTTCATTATTGCATAAAATCTTACTATTATAAAGCACTGAAAATATTGAAATTACTAAGTTGAAAGTCGAATTTCAATAATGTGCTATTACTTTCAATATAATTTAAGTGCGTGAAATTTATTATTTAAAGTAATAGCACAATATCAGAGTTTGACTTCCGGTGAAACACAAATCATGTAACTTCAAAATCGTGTTAAATAAGTCCACGTAAAAAGAGACCCAGGTGTACTCATCAATTTTTTTAGAGACCTGATAGCGACACATCCAACAGCCAACAGAATGAATAATGAGCATTTTGTGATAGATAAAGAATTTAGCCAATTGGACTATAAGTAGACAATGCACCATGAATACTACGAGGACTATGTCAATTGAGACTCTATAAAATACTACAACCCATGATAAAGGTAATGCAAACATCTTTGCAAAGTCCTGCTCCCTTGGAGGGGTTGGAAAATATGAAACAATGCCCTGCTTCTTTTGAGTCTTATGGGCTGGGAAATATAAGCTATGTCTTGCTCCTTTTTTTGAAGACTTAGTGGTTAGAATCATGGCATGCCTATGTTAACTGAACTGTAATAAATAATAGGAAATCAAAAAATGAGTTGGAACAAATAGTGAGATAGACCACACCTCAGAGTTGCATGAAAACTTTGCATCCTCAAACCAATGACAAAACCCTCCATTCATCATCAAAACTGAAAATGCAGCTAAACAAACTTCAACCATCAAATACCAAATTCATTCTCCAAAGTCATAGATTTTCTATTTAATTCTAAACATGAATTTTTTTAAACATACATGAAAACTACTATTTTATAATTTATAATTATCAATACTCTTGCCATATATATCACAATAATCTTAAAAATTAATTCTGCATAAAATGCTCACATTTTCTTTCTCAGTTGGGGTTGAGGTCAAGTTGAGTGCTAATTTTGTAGTGATAATCACCACTATGTGATCATCAGTCCTAAGTTGATAGACATTTATAACAGGATGAGTAAATGTGGTATTGGGGATGGAAATGATGGAGTAAACCTAGAGTTATGAAAATCATCATCATGAATAATCAATAATAAAGAAAATAAATCAACAGTCAATCTTGTGACTGGATTTGAACTGGATCTACTATCAACCAGGCTAACTATTGAACCCCTGCCAGCTTGGGGCATTTATTAAAGCATTTATTTAGATGCACCAACTTAAGTGTTAATTCATAAGAAAACAACCATCAAAACAATATTGCTGGGATATTAAAACATGCTGATCATCATTAATGCTCTGGCCACTTACTATCATTAATGGACTGGCCAACTATAAACTTAAATTCTAATAGACTAAATTAAAATAAAATGTAGTAATGGGTTTTGAAGAATATAATCCTTGTACCAACCAGAATGATGACAATGATGATGATTGATGAAAAATCATCATTACAAGTGAATTCCCATAAACACTAATATACATCCTCTTTCATATATTAGACCATTATGCACAAATCTAGCTCAGAGAATATAAGCTCTATTATTATTACAGTAATCAAGATGATGAAGTAATTAAGTTACTAGAATAATTTTAACAATGAATACAAGTTTATTAATAACAAAAATAAATAAATAAAGTTAAGGTATGAGAATAAAGCTATACATATATAAATTAAGTCTTCTGATTTTGATTAATATATAATAAAAAATTATCACATTTGTGATTTACAAAATTAATATACAATTCAAATTATTATATTATGGTTTACATATATGTTCCATTAGGTTTATTTAAAACCCTTTCAGCATGCAGACATGTGGTTTGATATAAAATGGACATGTTTAAATTGACATTTAATAAAAAAAATGATTAAAATTTACATATAAGTATTTGACAAGCATTGATATATATATGCACACATACATATATACACATGTAATTTCTGAACATGTTTGATATGTTACAAAATAAACATTTTTAGTTGTCACTTTCAAATTGTCAAAATAATAAATGACATGAATTTTTATAATACATAACATATTGAACATACATGTGTGTACATATTGAATTGAACACACACACTAACATCTATACCATATATTTTAATTTGTTACAATAATAAAGATTATATTAAAAGTATATAAAATCATGTTGTTAAATTCCCTAATATCTTTTATTTTTTTTAAAATAACAATTTCTTGACTGCTGATAAAAGTTAATTCATCTAGCAGGTATATTTTATTATTTAATACTTTTTGATAGATTTCTCTAAAAGATTTGTTTGAAATTTTTTTCTTTAAAAAACAGATTATGTAAATTAATTATTATGCTTTTAGGATCGTCTATTCTTTAGATTTTGATTTTTAAATCCAAGCAAAATTCTTTGCATTCGTTTTACTTTCAAAATGTCTCCTTTTGTTTAAATAAACAAAAAATTAAATCATTTTATATATCTCTAACTTTTAAAATGTCATTTTAGACCAAAGAATTCATTTAAAAAATATCAGTCTCAATATATAATATCACCAAGGTCACATTTAACTAGTCATTATGTCATTAAATTAAATATAAAAATTTTAAAATGTCTTTTAAATGAATTATTTAAAAGTGACTCACTTTTATATATACATTTATGGTGCTTGTTTGCATATAGACACAGCAGCAAATGTATAACTAATTCTTCATTAAGCTTATGGTTTTTCTTGATAGTGACAGGATTTTGATCCATCTGGAAAGTATAGTCCAGGATTTTCATCATTGAGAGAAGTATAATTCAGGTAATTTGTTGGCATGCCATGAGTTCCTTCTGTCTAGGGCTTGATGAGTTTTAGGTCAAAAGATTTCTTGCCCACATTTAATGCTAATTGATCCATTAGCAGTAGACCCTGACTTCAGGTGAGTCAAAACTAGGTAGTAAACTATAGGGCAGCTGCTGGACTTGTCCTGCTTTAGATCTCCATGGAAGTTTTGTCTAAGACTGCCACTAGCTATTAGCCAACTGCTTTTTAAAAATATTAAAACCAAAACTAAAAACCAGACCTTTGCAGCTGGCTAATTTGATTAGCTAATTGCTTCCAATTTTGCCAATTGCTTCTAAAAAATAGCCAGACTGCTCATTATCTTTATCAATTCTTTTTATAAGTCATCAGGGGTAATAAAAATACATTTTAAAAACTTTTTTGATTAAAAACAATTCTAATTCTTTTGCAAGCAACTTTGAAATTTTTATCAAAGTGTGATATACAATGATTTCTACATAAATAGAAATTTACCAATTAATTAATTAAGAACTTTTTTAAAGGCTCTAACCTTTTTGAAAATAAGTTTGAAATTTTTATCAAAGTGTGATATACAAAGATTTCTACATAAAAATAGATAGAAAAATGTATACAGGCGTTAATTAAAAGATTTCAAAAATAAATCATGTCTGTTTTGTAATTTCAAAATCAGAATATGATATTAATATTCATTTACACCTTTTAAAATGTTTATTTCATAATGAAATTTTATTTTAAATTCAAAATTATTTAATCCTTTATAGTTATTTTATTCTCCATGACATGTAAAAATATCTATAATTTTTTTTATAAGTGTTTATTTCTACTTTTCCTTTCAGCTTTATATATATTTCTGCACACACACACACACACTATGTTATTGTTTGCCATATAACAGAAGTGGTATAATGGAACAAAGCACTTCAATTTACATTTATAGGTATAGGAAATCATAGTATAGCAATTTTTCCAATTTTCTTATTTATTATAATAAACTCTCCATTGGTAGGTTATGTATTATCATAATTTTCATGGATGCTTATATGGAAATGTGTGGAATTATTCATTTAAAATTACTTAATTAGCAGTTAATGAAAGTTAACTGCACTATGCTAAAAGTGAACATAAAACTGTCTGACAAATTACACTCAAAAGGAGGAACTTCCTTTAAATGCCACTCTAGTAGATCTAATACAAAAAACAAAGCAATGCAGTTTACATTTACAGGTGTAAAAAAATTAAAGTATAGCAATTTTTTCAATTTTCTTACTTCTTAGGTTAATTCTTTATATTAGATCTGGAATGATATTCAAAAGATATTTACCTTTTGAATGCAATTGGCATAACAGTTTTACATTCAATCTTATCCTGGACCAGTTAGGTTTTAGCAGCAGTTGTTCTAAGTGATGTGCTTTTTAATTAAGTAATCACATATGTGATTATATATTTTCATGTAAACACCCATTAAAATATTATATTACAATACATAAAGTACTAGTGGAATGGTTTATTATAAAAACTAAAAAAATTGCTATACTTTGATTTCTTACATCTATAAATGTAAACTGAAGTGTTTTGTTCTGTATATTAGATCTAGCGTGACATTCAAAAGAGGATCCTTTTAAATGCAATTAGCCTGACCGTTTTCTTTTCATTCTTATCCTAGGATAGTTAGCTTTCACTAGCTGTTGTTCTATATAAAGTACTTTTTAATTGAGTCATTACAAATAGATAACTCCACACATTTCAATCTACACATCTATTAAAATATATTATTTATAAATATTAACTCTTCAGCAAGAAGACATTTCCTTGTTTTCATTTTAGTATTTAAACTTTTATTCTATATTAGAATTCAATAAATTGATCTTGACTTGTTAGAAATGTAAGTTTTTAAAAAAAAAGCATCTTAAAAATAATATTTGAACTTTGCAAGTATAGAAAAAAGTACTAAAGTGAAATATGTAAAGGGAGCAATTACTTTTTTCTTATGAATGATTATTGAACACTGGTGATAAATAATAACAACAACAAATTCAATAAAATCTTTGATGATTGAATTTTATTTATAAAATCTGAAATTCTGTCCCAAAATTGATATTTTTATTTATAATTATCAAAATTCTATTTTAAAATTTCATATTTTAATTATAATTATCAAAATATCACAAAAGTACAGTACTATGGTATTTGGAAGAGTGTAACTGATTAAAGTTTCCTTTTTTTATTATTATTTTTTTTTTTTTTTTTTTTTTTTTTTTTTTTTTTTTTTTTTTTTTTTTTTTTTTTTTTTTTTTTTTTTTTTTTTTTTTTTTTTTTTTTTTTTTTTTTTTTTTTTTTTTTTTTTTTTTTTTTTTTTTTTTTTTTTTTATTATTATTTTTTTTATTATTATTTTATTATTATTATTATTAAATATTTATTAACTTATATTTTAAGAATAAACATATTTGAAAATGTAAGAATAATCATGAAAGTATTTTTTCTATAGTAATTACTATATAAATATTTTGTAAAAATAGTCACAAAAATGTAAAAAAATTACGTTAAATATATATTTTTTGTCATTTGGTAAGAGCATTGAAAAGACAGTTTTTAGTACACTTGCAAATGCTCTTGGAGTCTGAGAATAAAGTATCTACCAATCAGTATATCGTGGACTTTTAATCTGTAGAATACTGAGATCTTCAGATTGTTTTCAAACTAACAAATAAATATTATTTTAATTTCAGTTTCTACTATTAAATAAATATAAAGCCAGAAAAATAGTGTTATTGCAGAAGAGTGAAGGAAAGTCAAAACCAGACTAGCATTAATAAAATATTTTATTTGAATTAGTGCTTGAGTAAATGTATTGTTTTCTCTGTTTATTTGCATGCAGAAATAATTATTATGTCTCGTATAAAACCACTATTTTCAACGATCGATCGTAATATTAATAATCAATTATAATTAAAATCTGAAAACTTTTATGCAAATTAGTAATGTCTTTTAAAATAGTATTATTGATTGAAAATTAGAATAATAGTAAAAATCTGAATCTGTAACTGCATTTTATAATTTTTGAAATAAATAATTATATTTTATTAACAATATATAAAATCCATTTTTATTAATTAGTTATTATTTATTTTTATCATATGGAGTTTAAGCATAATGGTTTTTAGAAAATATATTAAATATGAAACAATATACAATCGGATAATCAAAAAGTAAAGCCGATTTAAAAATATATATATTTAAACAGACATTTGTCTAAATTTAGCATTATTTTTCACTAGAATCTTTTTGGAGTTATGTACAATAATTTTTATACCAATTCATAAACTTTTAGAATCATTTTATGACAATATACTTTTTGGTCACTTCTGAAGTCATTCATGCTTCACTTATAATCACTTTTTTTTTTTTATCAATGCCAACGTTTTTGATTGCATAATTTTTTTTAATAGCCTAAAAAAAAAAAAAAAATAGGCGAGAATGATACATTAGACATGGAAAAATCTCAAACCTTAGATTTTGAATACTTTTCTTTTTATTCAGAGGAATATATTCATATCAAATTATTTAATAATAGTGCAAAAAAAAAGAAGATTCTGTATTTAGATAAAAATTCGAATTTATTCAACTCTTATAGCAGTGTATTTATCAGAGGTTAATTATTGCAACTTGTGTTTGTAGATTTATTAATGTAAATGTTTATTTGAAGAATGGTGGTATTTTAGTTGTATTTATATATTGGACTATTTCCATAATCTAATATTAAGTATTAAATGTCTTTAGAAAAATGTAACTTTATTTAAAATTTTCCCATTGCATACAGGTTAGTATATACATACATCTTTTGAGAGGTATTATTCTACTTTCTTCTTCAAGTGTTACTGACCTGACCAGTGACAGTACTAGCATGGGGATCAAATCTGGACCCATAGATTTTTGAATATTGAATTTTAAGGTAATGAATTGAGTGAGAACACTCTAACCAACTGAGCCAGAGTGGTTCAGTTGGATAACATTTAATATTCAGGAAACTAAAAGTCCAGGTTCAATTCCCTTGATACTACTGTCACTGGTCAGGCCAACAATATTTGAAAAAGAGATGAGTATAATACCTCTCAAAATGTTGTGCATATACTAATTTATATACTATCACTAACAGTTGAATGTACTTGGAAATGCAAATAAACTTAATTTTTAAAAAAATCATCAATACTTAATATTAGATATTTGTTAGTGTAAAGTCTTTTCTGGCCAGACAGGTTAAAATAATTTAACAACTGGTACAATAATTTAGTGTAATACTTAGTCATTAACAATGGTAATTTTTCATTGCTTACTACAATGATATAGTTTATGTTTGAACTTTAAATTGAAACAAAAATATAAAATAATTATTTTATCTTATTAATATGATTGAAGAATTCTTTTTAAATGTAAATTTTTTGTCATATTTATATAAATTTTGCATAGGTATGTTAATATATTTTACAAAGTACATAATTATTTTTCCTTCAATGTTTTTGATTTTCCATTCAGTTTAACACATTTTCAGTGATGTTCACTATAATCATAATTGTTTTACTTGATTCTTCATGCTGTTTTATAGTGGCTGATATTAATATATAAATGAATTAATTTATATATTCCAGAAATTTTTAATTGGACACTATAAACTCTTTTATTATGTTGTTATTTTTTTCAAAGTACCAACCCATTTTTATCTTTCTCTTTCCATCATTCCACTCTACATATACCAGTTTGACATTCTATGGATCAAAATAATTTCTACCTTTTTTATGGTCTAAAAATACTGTCATATCTTCTGAGATTCACCATCCTTAAAGTAATGTTGGTTTGAGATTCTCCATACTGTATTGCTGTGCATTCTGGGCTGTTGCATTGTATCCTCTGTATACTATTGGCAGGAATTTTTTTTTTCTATTTTATCTTTAGGTTGTTGATGAGTCTGCTGATGCTGATTAATGTTCTAAAGCCTACATTCTACCTTGATTTGTAAATATTCTTTTATTTTAATTGTACTCCCTGGATGTAAAGCATTGTGATATATAATTTATTGTTATCTTGTCTTCTTAAATTTCTATTTTATTTTGGCACTGAAACTTTTGGCTTCTCTGATAACTGGTTTTTGGCCATATCTGATGTTAGTTAGGTCTTACATATTCTTTGATGTTATGTTTTGACTTTGCTTCCTTATTTGCATAGCTGTTGGTTTTAATTAAAGAATCCTTAAAATTCTGATAGTTTGGATTTTCATTTTTTATAATCAACTGTAGTGATGATTTTTTGAATAATTGTTTATACATGTCTTTATATGAATGCATTATCTATGTATATTTTTTACATAATGTGTTCATCTTTTTCTAGTAAAGTTACTACAAACTGATATATTTTTTTTCATTTTAGCCTCTGTATTACTCCAGTGTTTAGTAGCCCCATTAGAAATGAATTCTTCATATTATAATATTCATTGTTGAACTTGATTGTGATACCATTGTCTATTGAGTTCAATACTTTGATAACTATTTTGATTGTTGTAACCACTGTTTTCAAATAAATGTTGGTGTTTATTGACTGTTTCCAGCATACTGTGTGATACAGATCTGTTACATCTACTGACATGTTTCTATATCTTTTTTTATTTTAGCATATTTGCATTTCTTGATAAATTCTAAAGATGCACTAATAGTGTACTTATATAAATATAGGGAATTTGAACTCATAATTGTACTTATATATTATAACAGCATGAATAGCAAAGGGGTGCATGGAGAGATGGATCAATATTACCCCCACATTGAGAAATATAAAATGCATATAGAATGGATATAGAATACAGTGAATGTGAGCAGAGAGTCAGCATGAACAAAACCAAAAGATCTATCTCCAGCATTACAGAGGAATAATTAAATGAAAAATCATCAGAAATCAACAAAGAACAATAAAAATTATATAAAATCAACAGTCAACCTTGTGTCAGAATTTAAAAGAAGTACACTATAAAATAGGCTACTTATCTAGCCACTGCTAAACTCAAGACAAAATATACAAACAACTATTTGGATGAATATAGTTAAGTGCTAATCCATCATTTACAATAAAAAATGCTGAGATACTGATACATGTTGATCATCCTTAATGCTCTAGTCATATAAAAGTATAATGGTACAAGCCAGCTATAAATGAAAGTTTTAATAACAAAAACAAAATGCAGTGAATGGACTTGAAAAGTGATATCTTTGCACCATTCAGAATTATCATCTGGATGTACAAACATCAACATAAGTTCCTACATTCATAGAACTAACCATTATGCTCTAAACTAGCCCAGGAAGCAAGAACTCTAAAGACTGTGACAGTTTATTCTAAATAATTTTAAATAATATATAGGTTTACTTTATTATAATTAAATAATTTACTGGAATAATTTTAAAAAATCCTTAAAACATTAAACTGTATTGAAATAAAGTCTTGCATCCTCTCCATTCATGGAGCAGGTAACTGGAGGAATAAAGACATTAATAGTAAAATATTTTATAAACAATCATTTAATAATTTAACTTTAATTATTTAAAAAAAAAAAGACTAGATAATATGATAATTTAAATTTATACACTCTTATCAAATGTATAATTTCAATTTAAAAAACTAACCAGCTGATTTTATTCCTTAAATTTATTAACCTTTGCTTTCATTAAATTATTTCTTTATAAATAACAAAAGCTGGAACTCAGCTTTTTAATCAGAGATAAGAAGTTAAATTTGCTTAATACTTTGTATATAATTAGGGGGAAGGTCAAATAAATAAAACATATGTTTTAAAAGAAAATGTTAAATTTAAATATAATTTAATAAAAATTAAATTACCTAATAACCCTATTTTATAATTTTGAAAAAAAAAAAAATCAAATGAATAATGAATAAAAAAAAGTTTGATAAGAAAATGTTATCACACTAAATTTATTCATTCCTATCAATTACTGTTGTAGAAAGAAAAAAAAATCTCTAAATGAAAATGTGCACACATAAAATACCTTTTATCATGATTTTCTTTTCTTTTTTAAATCCTTCTTTGGCACTTGTATTTTTCAGTTTCCAAAGTTGGTTTTGTTCTTGAAGGTTTCCCATTTTCAGGTTACTGTATACAGTTCTTTCTACTTGGAAATAGAAGATTTCAGGCTAACAAACAACAAAAATTTATCCATTTACAATAAAGTTTTAAGTTCAGCTAATATATTGTAACGAATATAAATATGTGTTATTTATTTAAAATAAAAATTTAAAATTTAAAAAAAAAAAAAAAAAAATTTAAAAATTAAAATTTTTTTATTTAAATTAAATTAAATTTAAAATTATTTTTTTTATAAAAAAAAAAAAAATTTTGTGTATTTTTTTTTAAAAAAAAAATAAAGATGAAAAATATAATTTTTTTAAAAAAAAAAAAAAATAAAATAAAAAAAAATATTTATTAATTTTTTAATTATTAAAAGGAGTGATTGTTTTTTTATTATTTTAAAATAATTATTTAAAAAAAAGATGAAAAGAAAAGATAAGGAGGAAAGAAAAAAAATAATAAAAAAAAAAGGGAAAAAAAAAAGATGTGGTGTTTTTTTATATATGAAAAGAAAAGGAGGAAAGAAAAAAAATAAAAAAATGGGTTTTTTATTTTTTTTTTTTAATTTGATAGATATTTTGTATTTTTTTTTGGGGTGTTTTGGTGTGGAGTTTTTTTAATTTATTTTTGTTTTTGTTAATGTGCCAAGATGTGTCGAAGAAAATTTAAAAAATGAAAAAAATAAAAATGTATATATATATTATTTAAATATAATAATATTATTAAATATTTTTTTATTTAATAATAAATTTCAAAATATAAAAAATTAAAAATTAATAAAAAAAAAAAATTTTTTTTTTTATTTTATTTTTTTTTTTTTTTTTTTTTTTTTATATTTTAATTTTTTTTGTTGTTTTTTTTTTTTTATAAATTATGATATTGTTTTATTTTTGGTTGGATAATTTTGTATTTTGATTATGTTTATTTTGAAATGTTTTGAGTGGATATTATTATATTGTAATTTTTGTTTATTTTAAATTAATGGGAATGTATTTAAATGTATTAGGAGGGTATATATTTTTGATGAATTATGATTTTTTTGTGTATTAGTAGATGTAGTTGAGGTGAGAGTTATATATCTGTTGTATGGATGGGTTTGAGTGCAAATTTATGATTTTATTTATTGTTTTGAACAGATGTTTCTGTTGGTGGAGAGTCATTCTTCTTATTTTTTATTGTTGATGTATTTGCAATATATATTTTGTGTTGGTATTTTGATTGAATGTATGGATGTTGAGTGGATTGAAATTTGTTGCCTAAGGTTAAATAGGGAAGAATATTTTCTTTCAAATAATTATGTATATTCTTGCTCTAAATAAATAAATATTATGTGAAATTATTAAATTTAGAATTAAAGATATATAAAATTATAAATTAAATTTATTTCAAATTTTAAATATTATTTTATATGTGTAAATAAATTTTTATGTGTTAATTTCTGGAGTGGTTATTTCTTTATTTAAGATATAATAATTTTATTATTTGATTTGAGTAGTGCTTGGGTGTGGAATATTTAAATAAAGTGGATTAAATTATTTATAAATTTTATAAATAGATGAGGAGATATTGTTTGGAATGAAAGTTTTAAGATCGGTACAATATAGATACACTCATGCCCTTAATTGGAGACAATGTTTCAGATTTCTTCAGGAATATCTTCTTCTTTACATTTTTTACTTTCAGTAAAGCAAGTTACAAGAAGAAAGATGATGTTTAGCCTTTAGTTAAACTTAGAAAATGGTTGTATTTATCTTAGGAAATCTTTTTATAGCTAAACACATAATGTGCTCTTCACAGATAAATTATTCTGCTATCTTTTCAACAGCTTGATTAAAACTTTTTTTATCCTACTGTCTTCTTTAACAGTTGTCTTAGAAGTGACTGTCCTCTTCAATAGCTGGCTTAGGAATGTTTCTTTTTTGCCAAGATACTGAAGTCAACTGATTGACAATCCTCTATTTTTGGAACAAATATATCTTCAACCAATCACATTCATATCTTCCACATGAAAAAATTTAATAATAACCAATTAGATCAATTTTGACAAAAACAATTGTTCAGCTATTTCCCTCCTTCAACATTGATATTGGAAAACAAATCAAAAACTTAAATTAAAATCATAATTTTTTGACATTTCTTTTTAGTTAAAATTTTTTTTCTTGCCTAAAAGAAGTAATCAGATTAATTGCACTGACTTTCCTTTTGAAGAAAAATAAAGAATAAATAAATAAAGAACAACTACTTTGATTATGTAAAGTAAAATTTTAACAAAATGTTAAAATCTATATATTTTTTCCTTTCTTTTAAAAATATTACTAAATATAAAAATTTATCTGCTTTATCACTCTTAAATGTTAAAATTAAAAATTGATAAACAATCCACTGAAGAGAAAATCATTTTCTTTCAGTACACTTTTTTTTTCAAAACTAAAATTAATACCAGTAAAATAGATAAAATTATTGAAGAGAGAGAACAAAATAAATTATTTATCTAATTTTATAAATCTCTCTCTCTCTTATAACTCTTTATAAATTTATAATACATTTTAAAGATTAAACTTATGTTCAAGATATCTGAAAATTTTCAAATTATCATATGATAAGAAAAACTATTTAAATAAATACCCCTTATTCAAAAATAACATGAGGAAAGATTAAATACTATTACCCCATGAACTAATGAACTCTAAATTTAAAGAGCATGCTGCCAACTATTATTAATACAGCAATGTAGCCACATACAATATATATATATATTACACATTATTTGAATCCTTCACCTCAACACTATTGTATCAGAATTATCTCCTTGTCTCAGTATACATGCATTTCATAAACAATTATAACTTGTCAAGTGCACTAAGAGTATAAAATATTTGAATACCAAAGTCCATGTTGATTATTTGACATTTCTTCATTACAAACATTCTCCCATAAATAAGGAATGGCTTCCAGCTACTTATAGAACTCTTGTGGAATAATGAGTAATCATTATTGTAAGGGTTACTTACAATCTTATAAACATAACTTATTCAAATACAAGATCAAAACATAAAATAAAAAAAATAAATAAATATGGTATAAGTTTATAAGTAAACTTATATTTTTATACATATATACACATTAAAATCTTAAGTTAGATAAATAGCTACTTAAATAGTTACTAATTGAATTAAAATTAATTATAAAAGAATTCCAATTTCATCCAATAAAAAGAGTAAATAAATTACTCTTTAATATTATTATTATTTTAAAATGAAATTATCTACATATTTTCATTTATTAATTATATAAATTTAGAATATCATTGTAAACTGAAATTCTAATGGAAAAAAATTTATTCAAAAACTTATGTAAAAATTGAAACTCAAATATTTTAAGAAGACAATAATTATTAAAAATGTATCATGGCTAAATACCACTTGTCATAGGTTGAAATGCTAATATTTTAATCAAAGTTAATGTAATTATTTAATCCTAAAAATGCTTAAAATATATATGTGGTTTATAGACATAATTTTCAGTGAGGATTCAGTTGGTAGTGAAGTAGTCTGGAGAAGATCCTGACTTTATATGATAGGAATTATAAGCAACAGAATATTTTGATTGTCTCTCCAATGGTTGATAAAGGAACTTAGGACTGCATCATTGCTGAACATTCTTAGCCTTATCACAGAAGGGAATATGATAATATCATTCGATTCAACATTTCAGATTAAATATTTGTGTTATATACTTTGACATCTAAATTTTATTTCTTTTACTTCCAAAATTGTGGATGCAGTGAATACTCCATTTAAGAAAATTATTTAGATGAGAAATAGAAGATTATTACATTAAACATTTTAACTTTTTAAAATAAAATTTAGGTCTTCCATTAAAGAAAAGTGATATTGACTGGTGTAAACTTAATACAAACTCGATATTAAGGTAAGATTTTACTTTCTTCATATTAGACCTATTTATGACAAGCATAGTTTTATTTATTACTAATTTAAGTAATATAATAACATTTGTTTACTATTTTTTGTGTGTATTACTAACATCCTTGAATGAAAGACTTATTTCACAATATGCCTGCAAGTAAAGAGGGTTATTTATAAAATTGGAATTGCTTCCCAAGGATCGTACAATTTAAATCATTATCAATACACATAATATTAAATTAAGACTTAGTTAGTTAGAAATATTATAATTTTGAAATCCCAAAATTTTGATAATAATTTTATAAATTATTGAAATGTGTTTGTGTTGTGATGTATATTACTATTATGGGAATATGGGAAGGAACTATTTAACTTAATGTTATAAATAATAGAAATATATGAAAACACATGTTTATGAGAAAGATTTCTATGAAATTTGTGTTTCCAATCACGATGAATGAGTAGAAGCAGTGCTGGCTTGAACTCATTCTTTCTTCAAATGCACATCTGTTTGAAAGAATAATTTACAGGTAGTGAATCTTGGTGCTTTCAATATGACCCAGCAACAAAATTTCTGAGTTCACTTTGCATAAAAGATTTACACATCATGTTTATAATCATATTTGAAACATTTCTTTAATCACAAGAGATTTATTGAATAAGAATTTATAGATGTTGAAGAGATTACAAGATTATGTTGGGAGAAAACCATGAATTGCGGCTAATAAGTAGATTATTGATAATGATAACATACTACCAGATCATATTATATTCACAATAAGAAACCTTTTGGTCAAAACAATTCAAAACAGTGATTATTCAACTAATTAATACTGACTGTTTAGCAATTTGGCTTTCAGTGATTTTTAGCTATTTCCAAATTAAAAAGTTATTAAAGATTTTCTAATGTAATAGATATCCAACAAAATATGAGATATTCAACAATATAATAAAAAATAAGTCATAGGATCTGCTTCCAGAAATGGAAATGCCATGTTTGTTAGGGTGTTAATACATATGAGGACTTTGAAATTGATACTAATAATTACTATATAATTCCACACATATGTTTATTAAAGGTGAAATTTTATTGTTAACCTTATATTATTTGAAAAAAATAGCCAAATAATATTGATCTAAGTTAGTTTAGAGTAGTTGGTCAAAATATATCCAACTCAAAACAAAAACACCAATAAATATATAAATCAAATTACATTCTTTATTATCCTATAAAATGATTAGGACTATTTTAACTAATGAAGAAAAAAAGTTAAAGATGAGTTATGAGATGACTATATAAACCAATATCCAAGCTATAAATACATTACATACATTACTTTTTGGTGCCTTATTGTTTATTTGAAATTTTATAATGCTGGACTTTAATATTTTCTGCAGCTGGACATTATTTTTTGAAAAGTTTTCAATACCTTGTATTTTCTACATATAGCCTTATTTTCCCAATAAAATCGGTCAATATTGCACTTTTTACAATGTCTTTGAAATCATAAGTGATACTTTTAAAGATGTTTGTTATTAATTAGCTTAATATGCTCAGTCTAAATAAAAAGTAACTTTATCTTATTGATTTAATGACATTATATTCAGTAGATTAAAAAACATATGCGTGACCTTATGATATTGCACCATTTTTTTAAAAATTCTCATGGAGCATCTTTAGTGAATCTTTTTCATTGCTTATAAGTTATATTGATAGCAAACCATGTTTCATTTTCATATAATAAAATGGATAACTATATACAAGCTATTCAGTTGTGATAGTTATATCACTACAATAAAAAACCCTACCTTTTAGTTTGTTAATTGAAGAAGCAGAGCGACTCTTTATTTTATCTCAACATCCAAATCTATCTTTTTATCTAAACAGCTGCCAACATTTTAAAATTAATTATTATTAAAGTGGTAAATATTTAAGCTAAAATTGCTAAATTTTTTCTCTTTACCAATAGAGAAATTAATTATATCCATTGCTAAATTTAAATCTTCATAGGATGCATTTGAAGCATAAAATTTTTTTATAACTCTCTCCTTATTTTCCAAAATTGAATTCATTATACAACATGCTAATTGCTTTTAGAATGATATAATAATAAAATTAACAAATAAATTTATTAACCTTAATCATATACTACTGAGAAAACCTCTCTTGGATAGAAGGATTTCATCAATCTGGTAAACAATGACCTTGGTCTTCATTCAATAAATGCATATGAAATACAAAAGTCACTTAATATCATCTCAAAATATACTTAGATGTTTTCATACCTGGAAATAACATTTAAAATGACACCTACAGATAGACCATCACTACTTACAGAATATTTAAAGGCTATTAAAAAATTAGTGCTAGAAATATAGAACCTTGTCTATATTCCCCCAAAGAGTAAATATCAATATTGGAAAGTATATTTTGTTACTTTACCCAGCTACACAAATTCACAAAAAGTTTATACTTGAATTTACAAACAACTATTGATCACTTGAGTCTAAATTCTTTGATTTTCTGCTTAAAATTAATATAGAAGCATTACCTACCAAATATTTTTTACAAGTATAAAAGACAGATTCAATCAATAGAAGATTGCTGTAATCTTTGTAAAAGAGAGTACGGAACCTAATCTCACATTTTTTCCCATGTCCTCAGATCAGGTTGCAAATACCAATCATATTTTAGAATAAATAAATAAATATTGGATATAAATTTAGGGAATTTGGTAAAGATCATTATTCAGATATATGTGCCAATGTCTTTGTTCTCTATGCTATATGGTACATAAAATGCGTATGTTGGTATAGAAACAATCAAAAAAGACCACTAATTTTTTTTAGAAATAAGCTAGAAGCAATAAGAGAAAGGAATAGAAAAGTTTCCGAATACAAGGAATATATAGAAACCTGGTCAGGACTCTCTCAATCTTCAAAGATATAACACAACACACTTGCCTCATTAGTAATATCTGGAAAGGGGTTGATTAATTTGTTGTATCTAGGGTTTATGATTTCATTAATGTAAAACAGTAAACAAATGTAACCAATGTTTTTTTTTTTGTCAAAGAATGAATAAAGTACCTTTGAAGCATAAAAATATTTTATAACAAAAGAATTGCATCAATAAGTATTGAACAGTATCTTAATCAGTTAAAAAAATTATGAATAAACTAAAAAACAACAACAACAAAAAAAGAATGACTCGCGTGATAGGTAATTCTGGAAAACTTATATTCGTATTATTTTAAAAATTGATTTCAACTCAACGTATATAACAATAATATTTATAATCTTTAACACCCATGTGTGATTTAGAGCAGTTAGTGGATTTGCAAACTCCGAAGTCAAAGACTAACTTCCTATGAACTCCCGAGCAATAAACCGATTATTTAATTATAATAAAGAAGTTTAGAAAGGATTCGAACTTAGATTTTCAAACTTCCTACATCTATCCACTCCATTTTACACAACAGACACACATGACCACATAATGTGAAAAAGATAAATGATCTTCAATATACGTATTTTGTTTTCCTTCACATTTACGTGGTCATGTGTATCGGTTGTATAAGATGGAATGGATAGATGTAGAAAGCTTGAAAGTCTGAATTCGAATCTCTTCTAATTATATTAAGCTCAGTATAGATAATATACTTGTATTTAAATATTAATAAAGAAATTTATATAATTTCAGCTATAGTTATTAAAGTGGCTCATTTTTTAAAAGGCCTAAAAAAATTCCAATTATCCAGTGCCTTATGATATGTACCGCATATACACTTTTTTATTATTTATTGCTTTTATTTTATTTTTTTAAAATCATTTTTTAATATTACATGTATATGTTTATTTGTTGTTGTTTTTAACTTAAATATAAAAAACTACTTGCCAATGTATAAATAAATATTTGCACAAACGTATTAATGCGTATGTAAATACAAAAATTGTACTAAAAAACACAGGTGAAATATTATTTATGAGTAATATAACTAATAATAAGATATATAATTTAAATTTATTGATAAATATAGATTTAAATCTGCGTAAGAAAATGTTAGGAAATAATCGAGCTTAACTAAATATTATTCTGTTTTATGCGGTGAAAAAAAAAGAGAGCGAGAGGGATTGTAAATTATTCGCCTGCTTATTTCGCCTGGCTAAATCTATTTGGCGTGTTAATCTTGTGGCTCCGATCAGTCGGAAGATCCAATTCATCAACAATCATTTCTAAAATTTATCCATCCAAATCGAAATGATTTATGATTGTTAACATCACGTGAATCTTATGTCTTTCATCTAAGAGCAGCCCGCACACTGTTGATTAAGGGATCTTATCCTAAACTAATCAAAATTTACGTTGTCAGAATCGGACCAATTTAGCTTTCAATCACCTCAATTTCCTATGATTCAGTTAACCGGAAATGAGAATTTCCTGCATTAAATTGAATTATTAATTAATTTCACATAAACAAGGATTTTTAGCCAAAGACGCGAATTAGCTTATTGTAGAATATTTAAGAAAGTAGATAGATAGACTGATAAATGCATTTACTCACTTAATATGGGTAGGGTACTAAATAAGTTATTATCGTAGTTGATGTTTTAGTAAAATTTTCTATTAAAAACAAATAAGAGGAAATAATTTTGCTACCACTAGATACAAACAATATATTATACACTTTATTTAATGGTAGGATTTTCGCATAAAAATCTTTAAACTTAACATTAATTGACCGGTATTTGACGTATATAGCGTTCTTTTTGTAAAAAAAAAAAAAAGCATACAATATAATATTTCAATTCACATGTTGGTAATCATTTATTTTTTAATAGAGTGTTAAAAAAATAAACATACGTTTAGTTTTATGTTGTCCTTTTAAGCATAAATGACTTATGATTTAGAATGGAAACTAAGTGAAACTTGTTATTAAGGTCTTTTTGGTGGCTTACTTTTAACATATTTGACTTTTATTTTGGGAAAACAGGAAGTGCGTGCAGCTTCAACAGAATGATCTATAATTTGTCGCATAGATGAATGAACTGAAGATATAATAAAGTTTTTGTGAAGATAAGTAGTTAATAAATCAAGTACATTTAATGACAAAAAATGTGACCGATTAATAATATCTAAGGGTTTATCTGAATGCAGATCAAAATATTCCCAATTAATTTATTTAGTACACATTTAAATCAGTGATTGAATCTTATCTATAAATATTTGTAAACTAGCGTCACACGTGAATACAAAATTGAATTTATTTAAATAAAAATGTGGAATTCAAGATATATGATGTACTTATTTTATTCAAATCTCAATTTGATTCTTAAATAATATGGAAATATATATATTTTTTAGAACTTTAACAAAAAACACAGATTAAAAGAAAATGTTATTTAAATCATTGGGTGATGATTTAAATTTATTTTATTGTAATATGAATAGTAAAAAAATTTTTTTAATTATTATTGTTGTTATACATCACTTTAGTTTGTGTTTTGATCGTTTAATTTTTTTATACAGTATAAATATACTGGATATGTGTGTGTGTTTTAAGTTAGCATTTATCTTTGCTTAAAATATTTAGTTTTTGAACTTCTTCTGAAAAATTTGAGCTTTTTTTGTTTTTGTCCAAGATTTAAAAAGTAATTTATTTTTTGATTATATGACAAAGATTATTGCTCAAGATCTTTTGTTGTTATCAATTATATTATGATATTCCTATGTTGACTAATTAATTAACTTGGGTTATGAGTTTTCATATTACTACTAAGTTGTTGAAAAGTTTGGATGATGAATAGCCACAACAAATTTTTGACATCAGTTTTGATATATGCATATGTAAACCAATTATAAACCATGATGCATATATTAAATACTACCTAACACTATATTAATAGTAGTAAATAAACTAAAAAAAAAAATCATATAACACTAAAATACAAATAAAATAACAAATTTATACTAAAATTCTCTCCCAATCATGGTTTCACCTATTACAAATAGAGTTTCTCAAGTGAAAATAATTAAAATATAACACAGTTATATATAAAATACTATAACAAATTATAAATATACAGAGGCAAAACCCTTCATGCAGTAGCACCACTCAGTGCAAACCAGAGTAATCAATGAATGCAGGAAGATTTGTGCATAAAATCCATATCTAGTGTCTAATCATCCTATATCCCAGACTAGTTTGTAGCTTGTGGCTTTCATCAATGAGTAGCCTTGAATCTGAGAGTATTGCACCTAGATCTTACATGATAATGCAACCCTCCAGAAGCCACCTTTTATTTTATTAGCACTTTGACTTCAAAATCAAAACAATAATGTTCAAGCTCATTAGCTTATATAGTCACATAGATCTGAAATCAGTTTAGCATCCATTTTTGGTGTCTTGGGTTCTTTAATAACTACAGTCACCTTAATTCTATTGGGCAGGATTGGTATTAAATCACTAAATATCACATGGTCACCATTGTTTTTGCTTGCACAGCTATTTATACAGAGACAAAACTCTCCATACAGTAACACCACTCAGTGCAAGCCAGAGTAATCAATGGATGCAGAAAAGTTTGTGCATAAAATCCCTATTTATTGACTACTCATCAAATATCCTAAGACTAATTTCTAGTTTGTGGCTTTCATCAGTGAGTTAGCTAATAATGTAAAAGGTGGCTGCTGGAAGGTTGCATTAGATCATAAGATCTAAGTGCAGTGCTCTCAGATCCAAGGCTTCTCACTGTTAAAAGCCAAAAAGCTAAAACCTAGTCTGGGAATATTGGATGAGTAGACACAAATCTACCTGCATCATCCATTGATTACTCTGGCTCTCACTGAGTATTGCTATTGTTTGGAGAGTTTTGCCTCTGTGTATACAGCTTGTGTAAGCATAAAGAATAGTGATGATGTGATGTTTAGTGGTTCAAATTATAAATGTATTGCATTTAATTTATTTTCACTTGAAAAAGTCTATTTATAATAAGTGAAAGAGGTGATAATTTTAGTTTATGTTTGTTATTTTCTTAACATTTTAATGTTTTATGATTTTCTAGTTTATAATAAAAAAATGTTTATTTATTTTTAAGTATTATAAATTTAATCTCTTTCAAATTACTATCCATTTGATGCAATATACTGCTTCAAATGTATTTTTCATTTTTCAAAGTAGTCTGGAAATACTTGCAAAGTGATGCCTTTTAACACCTGTGGTATTTGTTTTTCACTACTTTTAAGTCAGCAAAAAAAAAAACCCTGAAACATTTTTTCATTTGGGAGATTTAAAAAAATCACACAAAATATGATGAGTAAATATGACTGATAAATAAACTGGGTCATACTGAATTTAATTAAAAAGTGTTTCATGCTCAAAGCTTTGAGAAATGAGACATTGATAGGATGAATGACAGGATGAAGCCTGCTTCTTTTCTTTGCCAAAAACTGAGATGTTTACATTTTACCACATAACATAAATGTTTCAGAACCTACAGATAAAATGCCTTACTATTATGAACTAAATCTGAGAGAAAAATGCCATTTGCATCAAAAAGAAAAAAAAGAATTGTTTTGATTTTGGATTTTACTTGCCATGCTTTTTAGGTATGCGATGAATTTAACATTTCAATTAAACTACTCATAAACTTGTGTTTTTATGAAATCAGCTTGCTTGTAATCTATTTTAAGCATTACAACTGTTTTCTCTATTGTTTTCTGTAAACAAAAATAGAATTTCACATTGTTCAAACTTTTTAGTTATTATAAAAATTGACAAATACACACAATGTGTTTTACAAAAAAATGTGCTTTCATATGGTGATGTCAGAAGAGTTCCTGCAAGAAGTGTTTATAACAGAAGCATATACTTCAACAGGCACACAAACCAGAGAATGATTTCCATTATTTTGGGTCCCCTCTCATGGTTAGATATGATGATGATGAATGATGGCACTACACTGAGCTATGATTATGTAGAACTATACCTTAATTATTCTATTACACATGTTAATAATGTGCATGAAATATAATAATACTAAATAAATAATTTGCTTATTTTATCTTTCAGGTTGAGCTCACAATTATTATCAAACTCCAAGTACCACCTGATAAATATCATCAGGAAATATTACAGTGATATACTATGTTTCTGTATTGATATAATTATTAAAATGTTCTTTACAATATTTTTTAGCTTTTATGTTAACTCTCATATATTTCACTGATTAATCTGTCCACTACATTACCTTCAATTTATTACATTCAATCAAATCAAGGATCAAATAAATTACTCCTGGATAAACTAATCATAGATATGATATTTCAATCTGGCAATTTTCATAGAAAATGATTAAGATCTCACAGTATTTGAATGAACAATAATAAAAAATAATTTATTTGTGGCTTATTGATAACATAATTTTTCTGAATATATAATTAATTATTCCCTTCTCAAGAAATATGATAATTACTTATTTAACATTTATAAAACATAAAACAAGCTATTAGGTTTAACAAATGTCATGATCAATTTCTTCTTAACTATATATTTTTAATTTAAATGTTATTTCTTTTTAAATAATTAATTCTTTACCTAACTATTATTTTAAATTTTATTAATAAACAATATTATTTTTAGATTAGAATTATTTTAAAATTATATTTTAAATTGATGTTTCATGAACATATATAAAACAAACACATAAATAGTAAATAATAGTATTCAAAAGATCTTGAAAAATGTCCAAGGTTTATTTTTGATTAACTTTAAAATGCTAATTGTTTAAAAACCACAGTGTAAAATATGATGATATGGTTTTATGATCAAGCACTAATTATGATTATCAAATACCCTATGCCCTTAATAAATTAAAGTTAAGAACTTTATATGTTAATGGCCTTAAAGATAACCCAGTTACCCAATCATCTTTAAATTAACAGTCAATGCATATATATGTACAATAAAATTAGTCTACCAAGTACACCACCAGTATAAATGTTAGTAAACTTGTATGTAACTACATGTATATCTGCAATTAAACTAAAAATATTCAAAGAGATGGTTGGTCTTTAGATCCTATCCCTTATAATACAGTATCTTTAAAAATAATGTTACTTGTGCATTTGCCTATCTACCAAACTACACAGTCATATTTTTGGTAAATATACAGTTTTGGAGGCATACAATAAAAACATTATATTTAAAATTTACGTTTTCCCCCATTACTGTTATATTAAAAAAATAAAAAAATAGTGCAATAATTAATTACAATATTTACATTTTATTCATTATTATTTTTTTGTATTGTCAACTTATTAATATTCAAATATAAAAAATAAGAATGTAAAGTATCATATTATGTCTATTAATACAGATTTCAACTTATTAATTTAAAAATAAAAAAAATCATGAAATATTTTTATATGCATTATTTATAAAGAAGGATAAGTGAATATATTTGATTAACTTATTAATCTAAAAAAACATAAAACATCTTTATAATATATATAGATATCAACATTTACACATTTAAATATTTACTTTTTATTTATTATTATTAATTTAAATTAACAATTAACACATATTTGGTAATAGTAAATATTGTAATTAATTTTTGCACGATTTTTTATATATTTTTAAGATATACTAATAGAAAAAAATGTAAATATATATAACATTTTCTATCAGCCATTTTTTGGTAAAGATTTATTATATGCCCCTGAAACTGTATATTTATCAAAAATATGGATTGCAGAGCTTGGTAAACAGGAAATTACACAAATACCTTAATAATTCAAAGAGGTGGCCAGTTTTTTGATTTTATCTCAATAAACAATACACTTATTACTTAATCACTTACATTACTAATACCTAGAATATTTAATATATACTTATCTATAACAAGATCTCATAAATAACTGTATTTGTTTAATATAATTTATATATGTCAAAGTCTCTAGTATGAATATTTATTAATACAAAGTTTTCAATTTCCACACAAAGCTTATAAGATTAATTTAAAATTAAAATGATTATAATGTTGTCTTTTATTTTTATTTAATTCTTGAGTTCTTGAATATTTAATGTATATTTAAACATTTCCATATGCATTTGCACACACCATGTTTATCTATTGGGTAATAAGTTTTCTTTCTAATCTATCTAAATTTTAGAATTATATTATAATCTAAATATTATCATTACAATATTTATTTAAAATATTATTATGAAACCTTATTATTATTATTTTTAATTAATCATTTATATTGATCAGTACTAATTTTTTAAAAGAATATTAAATAAGAAAGATTAAAAATTTGCTTTTATATTCTTGTAAAAAAATATCTAAACTTAACAATAATATGATTGATTCACCTGAAAATATATATCAGGTATATATAAATGAGCAAAAAAGACTAATGAATGTGTTCAAAATAAAGAACTTAAAAAGAGCAGTTGATGTTGTTGATAGATAATTGTTGAATTTTTATTATCTCAAAATTCTACGGTTTACTTATTGATAAAGCTATTTAAGTGGAAATAGGCTCAATCAGATATTATTAATTAATAAAGAAACTTGTTTTTACTTGGAATGATTATTTCTAAAATAAAATTTAATAGTCTTTATTTTTTGTTAAGTTCTGCATTTATCATTGAAAAAAAAAGTCAGATTTTATTAAATTCAGTAAGATATATATCTACCTTTTATCACTCAGTGGATGACTTGTGTGATCAAGTCAAAATGTCGTTATATCAATATTAAAATTTTTTAATATGGATGGACCCACAAAATATGTCTTTTATATATGCAACCCATGAAAATCTTCATATCAACATATATAATATTGTATCTACAATGAACAAATTGAAAAATAAAAACTTTATTTTATTAAAAAGAGATTTATATAAAAAAGTTAATGTTATAATAAACACCAGAGTAGCAGACATCTTTGTCATATTCTGTAAGCTTAATTATTAATTTAAATTGGCTTATCTGATTATTTGTATTTTTAATAGTGAAAATATTGTACATATTTTTTTAAAAATTATTCTGGTACACATTATACATAATTTTAGTCAGGTTCATGCAAAACAGAGTTAGAAATTTAATGAATGTTGACATCAAAAAAAAAAAAAAAAATTCCCAAATGAGAAAGTAAAAAAAAACTATCAGAAAGCTAAATATTAAATATGAAATATTCAAATCATTGAATGTAATTTAGAGGTTACATTTATTTACATTGAGAAGTATTATTTATTTGTCTGAAGGTTTGTAATGATGGTATATTATAAGATGTGATATGTTGGACTATTTCCATCATTTATGAGTGAATGTTGAATGTATAGAAAATTTCAAACTTTATTTAAACTTTCCAAATACAAACAACTTGTTAGTAATAACACACAAATAGACAATACAGGTTAGTAATTACACAATGTTTCAAGTAGTATTATTCTCCACTCTTATTTAGGTGTTGCTGGCCTATATACATAGTGACAATATTCACTTAGAAGTTGAACTCGCACCTTTAGATTTTTGAATATCAAATTTTAAGGCAAACACTCTACCAACTGAGCTATTCTGTCAAAGGCAACATATAGTAGAAATTTGATATATTTATATAAAGAGGGTTGGTTAAAAAAAATTGAAGGACTCAGGATGATTTGAACCAACCCTCATATATAAATATATCAAATTTCTACTATATGTTGCCTTTGACAGAATAGCTCAGTTGGTAGAGCATTTGCCTTAAAATTCGATATTCAAGAATCTAAAAGTGCGAGTTCAACTTCTAAGTAAATATTGTCACTGTGCATATAGGCCAGCAACACCTGAAAAAGAGTGGAGAACTTCTAAGTGAATATAGGCCAGCAATGCCTGAAGAAGAGTGGAGAATAATACTACTCGAAACATTGTGTAACTAACCTGTATTATCTATTTGTGTGTTATTACTAACAAGTTGTTTGTATTTGGAAAGTTTAAATAAAGTTTAAAATTTTCTATACATTCAACATTTACTCATAAATGATGGAAATAGTCCAACATATTACATCTTAAGTATTATTTATGTTTTTAAGTGCATATGATTTTTTAAAAACAAAATTCGATTTATAGTTTTCAAAGATAAAGAGAATTTATAATTTTCAAATTTAGTGTACATGATAAAAGTAAGATAAATTAATTGTATTTATTTTTATAGTTATATTTTTGATTTTGTATTAGATTTTTCTTGTTTAAATGGTTGTGTTGTATGGTAATTTTTCTCTAGACAGTGATTTGGAATGGATTGCTCATAAAAACACATGTATCAACAGAACAAGTAGATCTTGTAATAAACAAGCAGATATCGTTGTACTTATAACAAAAAGAAATAAAATATATTATAATTTAAAAAAATAATTAAATTTAAAATGAAAAGACTTTTGTGCAATTTTATACAATGAAATTTTTCTAATAAAAATATGCTAATAAAAATTATAATGCCAATTATTCGTAATAAATATTCTTATATAAATTGTTTAATTATGTGTTCCAGATATAAAATTTTAATTAATAAATAACTCATAACCTTCATTTTGCTATTTATTACAAAATGTTGGATGTGGCTTTTTCCTAAAAAATGTTTGGAAATCTTGAACTGATTTTTTTAAAAAAATTATTGTTAGTAGTAATAAGGATAGTAGTGATAGTAGTGGTAGTAGCTGTAGTACTAGCAGCAGCAGTAATAATGACAACAACAACAACAACAACAACAACAACAATAATAATAATAATAATAATAATAATAATAATAATAATAATAATAATAATAATAATAATAATAATAATAATAATAATAATAATAATAATAATAATAATAATAATAATAATAATAATAATAATAATAATAATAATAATAATAATAATAATATATATCTGTGATAGATAAAGACAGCGATGGCTGATTACTGAACAGTTGTTTTCTAGCAAAAAGTAAGTAATACGGTCGTTCATAACAAAAAATAAATTCTAACGTCATAAACAAGCATGGCGTCGCGTCAAGAAGCAAACGACGTAAATTGCGCTCAAACAAACGGCGATAAAATGAAAACTGCGACTATCGCAAAAACATACGCAAACGTAACAAAAATAAACCAGCAGCTTCACAGCATCGAAAAAAGTCCAGCATTAACACAGACAGCAAGATTTAGGAAGGTAAATCAAGCCGACATAAATAATTTAAACCTCATGGAAAACAATAATGAAGAGCCCTCCCCAACGATATGGAATCAAGATGAACTGCAAGAAATAAACGTTAATTTCAACAGCACCATCCCAAAAAAATTATTCGCAACTTTCCAAAAATTTTTTTCACCGAGATCATTAGTGTTAGCTGTCACTGATAGGAATTTAACACTCTATAAATTCCCCAGAGAGCTTCTTTACGAGGAGCTGACAGCAACAGCATTGTGGGATACAGTCTCTAGTATTGGAGAGCATCCAAACTCGCGATACGTTGCAATTCAGTTTTTCGATGAACATCAGCGTGCAAGATTTCAAACTAAAGTAAAAACTTTGGGAAGCTACGCGCTAATAATAGTCGATCAAAGCTTGCAAAACTATTGTAACGGAATAATTAAAAACACTTACTTCGGATATACTATTCAGGATTTTCAAAAATTAATACAGTCATTTGGCAAAGCTATTTATATAAAACAAATCTACTTATCCGACACCCCCATACCGGTTTTCAGCAACAACTTTCATTTCAAAATAAAGCTGAATGACAATGTAAACCCGGAGGATATTCCAACACAAATAATTGACCAGAATGCAATACTGACTATTCACATAAAAGGATTAAGGCCGAGATGTTTTGCGTGCGGTGAAACCGGACACTTAGCAATCGATTGCAACACCAAAATCAACCAAAAAAACCAACCGAGCTCTGAAGATCAACCAACAGAAGCTCACCAACCGGAATCAAACAGTACAAAACAGATAACGAAAACAACTAATAAACAAGAAAAAATTAATAAAAAAACCACAGATCAACAGCAATTGAATAATAAAAAAACTGCACACACGTTGCCAGCACCTGAAATTCTGGATTTATCAACAAAATCAACCAATAGAATTCAAACCCCCACTGATAAAAAAACAGAAAGTCAACAACCTCAAGAGGCTCCAATGGAAAAAATAGCGCACAATCTAAGTCAGCCTACCAAAAATACTGATGAAAAAGAGATAATAAAAGAACAAATAAACTCACACAGTAATAGTGATCAAGAAAAAATATATATAACACACCAAACACCCAATATTAAAAATAATACAACAATGGAAATTATGGAAGCTATCACCCCAAATATGCCTCAAATCACCAAAGCTGACACAGAACAAAGAAGAAGACCAGGCCGCCCACCAAAGAAAAATAGAGGGCCCAAAAAAATCAAAACAGAAGCCAACCTTAGCCTTTCTGATCACAACAATACAACTACAGTGGAAACAGATGAAGATCTGGAAATGGAATATGAGAATGAATGGGAAGAAACACCAGATCAACCCTAATATTTAAATCTCAATCAAAAAACATATAATGAAAATAAAAATTGCGGCAATCAATGTCAGGGGTTTGAACTCAACCTCAAAAATTAATAAGTTAAAACATTGGATCAAGGATATACAACCACACTTGCTTGGTATACTTGAGACAAAAATTTATGCTGGATCACAAACTGACCCAGCCAAACATTTAAATATGGAAGGTTTCTGTGCATGCTCCAGAGACTCTTCCTCTCCCTCAGCTGGAACTGGACTCATAATTGCTAGAAATTGCCCATTCACAACGTTCAAAATAATTCACATTGACATGAACTTATTAATTGCAACCTTCAACCAAAAAAGCATAACAATAAATCTGGTTTTTGTATATATGCCTTTACAGGATAAAAAAATAGATACCATAATTGCAAACATTAATTCAAGGTTAGCTACAACTTCAAACCCAACCATCTTAATTGGAGATTTTAATTTAAAATATCAGGAATTTACCCAACGTTGGCTTCACAGAATAAACATACCACTAATGAGTGGCCAAGGTTTTTTGCCAGATGATGCCATCTCTTTCCACAATAATCGCTTCTCTTCACTTATTGATCTGTGCTTTTATTCTCCAATGCTTCACCACCTTATTGAAATAAAACTAACTCCCTCAACTTTTTCTGATCACTCAGCTCAAATAGTCACAATTGACTGTGCCCAAATTCAAATATCACCCTTTCCACTTACAAGAACAATAAGAGTTTTACTCCCAGAAACAACCCCTGAATTTCTGTTCTCTGAGACCTACATAATGCTAAACAAAATCAAAGATATGACTTTGAACCCGGTCCAGAAATATCTAGCATTTATGGGAATGTTGTCCTTTAACATCAACCATATAACAAAAAAACAACCTCCACCATCAAGACTTTTGTCTCTGGCAGATCAGTTACACCAGAGAATAATCATGATTAACCCATCACACTGCACCCAGCAGTATATATTCAAGCTTACACATGCATACAATAAAGCATGTGAAGAACTCAAAAGCTATCTGAAGATAAAGAAAAGCAAGGTATGCCTAACCAGGCCACACACTTGGACAAGAGATTATATAAGATGGGCGCTGGGGAACCAACCAGATGTAAAAGTGCCAATGGCACTATATACAAATAGTGGAACATATGCAGGACACAATATGATTATGCCAATTTTTGAATATTTTAAAGAGAAATTACAAGAAAGACAACCATATAAAATACCACATAATCTGTTTGGCCCACCAGAGACAAAAACCCCATTCACAAAAGATCTATTCACAACAAAACTAAATACTATTCGAAACGCTTGCCATCCAGGTAGTCCTGGAGTTCCATTGTTTGTATTAAAGCATCTAAGCAAATTCACAACAGAATATTTGTGTCAGTTAGCAAACCATCTAGCACAACAAATTCAACCCATGGAGGGTGTCTATCCAATAGCCATAGTACCCTATAATAAAAAGAAAGCAATTATTCCACCTATTACAGACCTCAGACCAATATCTATGGGACCTTTGCCGATCAAAATTATGGAGAAAATTATTAAAGATGAAATTGAACCGTATATAATGCCACTTATCTCCGAAGCACAATATGCAAAGAAAAACTCTTCAACAACAGAAGCAGCTTTATTCTTCAAAGCAATTCTAGCAACAGTAAAACAGCGGAAAAAATACGGACCCGTTGTTGTGCAGCTTGACATAGAAGCTGCATTTGACTCAGTCAATATATACACACTTCTAAAAATGCTAAAAGACACAGAAATTCCTAGAACACATCTATATATAATTGCTAACCTGCTTCTGAACAGAGAGATCCATATAACTTTAAATGGAAGAAACTCACCATCTTTCACACCCACCAAATCTATATCCCAAGGATCCCCTCTTAGTTCACTATTGTTTATATTTTACATCAATCCCCTTATTAAAAGCATACAAAATGCATTTACTGGGATCGAGATACCAGACACAACACAGCGCACTACATGCATCGCCTATATGGATGATGTTACCATATTCCTAACATCAAAAAAACAAATACCGCAACTCCAAAAGATATTACAAGAATATTCACAAAAATATGAATTATCATTTAATCCAGCAAAAACCACAGCCTGGTCTCTATACACTGGTAAACCATGTACATCAATTTACAAATCAAAACCAAACTCTTTCCTTGGGTTCCCATTTCATATGGGAATTACAGGAATGAGATGTCATATCCAAAATAAACTTAAAGAAGAAGCCACAAAAATTATAAACTCCTTGTCCAAGGCATATCTTTCACTATATTCCAAAGTACAGTTAATTAACCAGCTTATCACAACCAAAATAACTTACTATGTACCGGTTATTTCATTCTCAAAGGGGTTCATTTCAAAAATTAAAACCATATATAATAAACTACTTTGGGCCAGAAAAACAGTAGCAATTTCCACAAAAAAACTTAGCCAACCTCTAATAAAAAATGGACTTGGCTTGCACAACATCAATGTTTTTCATATACAGAAGTTAAGGAACTCAATAATCACAATACTTGCCAAATACCCCAAAATTAACCACTTGCTAGAAGTTACTCCAACAGATAGACCACCTCCAAAAGGTTCCTTTTTCACCAACATTATATACCAATGCAAAACCACAGACAAGATTCCAGAACAGTATTTGCATAAGTATTCATACTGGGATATTTATGGTTTAATAAACAGAGAAGCAGATACTAATGTTATACAACCTATGCTAGGAATTAACAACAAGAGACTACTCAAGGAATATAAAAAATGGGCTCTAGAGCCCAAATACTTTGATTTTATCATGAAAATCAATCTCATTGCCTTGCCAACAACCCACTTTCTTTATCATAAAAGAATGTATATATCTATTGACCCCTTCTGTGGACTCTGCCATCGAGCAGAAGAGACACTGGACCACTTTATTTATCAATGTGTAGCACTTAACCAAACACGACAGATGATGTGTAACACCTACAGAAAACCGGGTACAATCATTAATCACATAATAGCTGCTTTTCAGGGAAGATCAATACCTAGCATTAGGGCAGCCACATTTGTTCTATATGCGTATTGGTGCACCCGATGTACTTTCTTAATTGGCAATAACACCAGACGACACCCAGCTACATTTAGCAACAAACTGCTACACATTCGAAATAGAGATAAAATAATAACCAACCCCCACTTATATGCAGCAACATGGTCATTGTTAAAACAACCATCAATGCTGTGAATGCTGCAAAGAAAAACTATCATACAACTAACATTCAAAGTGACATGCGGACAAAACTAAATAAGCTCCTCAAACTTTAGAACTCTGATTATTTTTGCTTTTTTAATTTTTATATTGTTATAGTCCATTAACCACAAAGTGTAACCACTAAATTCATTTATATGTGTTTACCCTAATATTATTCATTGTATGTTAAATTTCAAATTTTTCTAGATGTAAACTTATGTAAACCATTGAGATCAATAAAGCCTTTATTGAAACATAATAATAATAATAATAATAATAATAATAATAATAATAATAATAATAATAATAATAATAATAATAATAATAAATAATAATAATAATAATGATAATAATAATAATGATAATAATAATAATAATAATAATAATAATAATAATAATAATAATAATAAAATAACAAAATAATAATAATAATAATAATAATATTAAAAATAATAATAATAATAAATAATAAATAAATAATAATAATAATAACTAATAATAATAATGATAATAAAATATATAATAATAAAAATAAAAATTTAGTAATAATAATAAAATAAAAATCAATACCCTGTTAAAAAATTATTTAAAACATGAAGATAAAAATTGGATCTCTCAACATTAGAGGCTTAAATGCCACCAAAAAACTTTTTGATCTCAAAAAATGGTTACATACAACACAACCACACATACTGGGGCTTTTGGAAACAAAAATATACAGCAGCTCTCAAATTGATCCATCAAAATATTTAGTCAGCCAAGGTTTTTGTGCCTGCTCAAGGCAATCATCATCACCATCAGGTGGCACAGGCATAATTATTTCCCACAACTGCCCTTTCGATTCTTTTAAAATTATATATATTGACTCTAATCTTATCATATTAACACTCCATCATAAAAATATCACACTTAACCTAGTATTTGTATATATACCACCAGGCCCTGTCATCATCTCCAGAATAATAGCAACAATAAATTCAATGCTTACAGCAACACCAAATCCCATAATACTCCTGGGAGATTTCAACATGACCTACCAAACTTTTGTCACCAAATGGATCCATCAAATAACAATCCCACTTATGAGTGCTGAGGGTTTTCTCCCATCAAACTCAATATCTTTTAATAACAATAGATATAAGTCACTTATTGATTTGTGTTTCTACTCACCAATGTTACATCATTATTTTAATCTTGAACTCTGTCCATCTATAATCTCAGATCATGCTGCTCAGTTCATCACCCTCGACCTAACAAAAATACAAAATACAACAATAGCCCTCCAAAAGACTATGCGAATACTTCTTCCAGCACAAACAACTGAATTCTTATATTCAGAAACATATATAATGCTCCAAAAACTTCAAAACATGTCACTCGATCCAGTACAAAAGTATATAGCATTCACCAATATACTTTCTTTCAACATCAATCATATTACCTGCAACTCAACACCCCCCACCAGATTATTAGCATTGGCAGATGAACTACATAAAAGAATAACCATTTCCAGACCAACTACAGATAATCAAACACAAATTAAAAAACTTACAGAAATGTACAACAATACATGCAATACACTAAAGCAATATGTAGCAATAAAAAAGAAAAAAATATGCCTTACACAACAACATACTTGGACCAGAGCATACATACGGTGGGCATTGGGATACCCATCCACAGTCAGAGTGCCTATGGCACTTGAAATAGATGGCTCTATAACAGCTGGACATAACATGATAAACCCAATATATCAACACTTTAAAAAAAAACTGCAAAAACAGAGAGTGTACATACCAAATGAAGACATATTTGGAGACCCTGAAACAGACACACCAATAACAACAACTGACATTGTATTTCAACTTGCAACAATAACAAACACATGTCACCCAGGACCACAAGGAATTCCCAAATTTGTGTTCAAACATCTTAGTCACTTCACAGCAAAATACCTGTGCGATCTAGCCAATTACATATCCCAAAAAATTTACAACATACAAAGTCTATACCCAATTGCAATGGTTCCATTTAACAAAAAACCAACAGCAATATCATCTTTATCTAATCTACGACCAATTTCAATGGGACCTTTAGGAATAAAAATTCTTGAAAGAGTGATAAAGGAAAAAATAGAACAACACATACTCCCTGTGTTATCATCAGCACAATATGCCAAAAAAGGATCATCCATTGGCCAGGGTGCCTTAATGTACAAAACAATTATTGAAGTAGTAAAAAAAAGAAAGAAATATGCACCAATTATAGTTCAACTAGACATTGAGGCAGCTTTTGACTCAGTGCCTATAGCCAAATTATTAGACGTGCTGAAAAAAACAACAACACCTCCATCCCTACTATATATAATAGCCAATCTGCTACTCAGCCGTGAAATTCACATCACATTGAATGGAAAAAAATCACCAGCCTTCAGACCGAGTCAATCCATCCCACAAGGATCCCCCCTAAGTGCCTTGCTCTTTACAATATATATAAATCCTCTATTAATAGAGATACAGAAAAAAATAAAAGGCATTCAAATTCCAAACACTGCTTTAAATATATCATGCATAGCCTATATGGACGATGTAACCGTTTTCCTCCCCTCTAAAAAGAACCTCCCCATATTACAAGAGATAATCAAGAATTATACCTCAAATTTTAATTTAAAAATTAACACAAATAAAACTGCTGCATGGTCAATATACACAGGCAAGCACTGTACAGAGATGTTTAATGGTAAACCATCTGCTTTCCTTGGTTTCCCATTCTACCTTGGAACCAATGGAATGAGGCAAAAAATTCAAAATAAATTAAAAATAGATGCTGAAAAAATCACAGCCTCACTTGAAAAGTCATACCTGTCAATATATGCAAAGGTAGCACTATTTAATCAACTTATAACTACAAAAATTACATACTATACACCTATAATCAAATTTGCAAAAACATTCATATCTAAAATCTCATCAATCTGTAACAAACTAATATGGAAGAGAAAGACAGTGGCAATCTCTTTAAAAAATCTGAGCAGACCACCACATAGCAATGGACTTGGACTCCATACAATCAATGTTTTTTACACACAGAAATCAGTAAATCTAATAACAGCAACCATAAAAAGATTTCCAGACCTGGAGTGTGTAATCAGTATAATACCCACAGACAGACCACCCCCTTCATATGGATATCTATCCACACTGATTGAAGAACTCAAGCCAATATACAACAAAATATCACTCAATAATGACAACAAGTATACATACTGGGACATTTACAATATACTACATCCAAACCAGACACCCAATCTACATCCATCAGTTCTTGGAATAGACAACAGGCAACTACTGCAACAATTCAGAAAATGGTCATTAGAACCAAAATTATTCGATTTTCTACTTAAGCTTAATCTCAATGCTCTACCCACAACCCATTTCCTTAGATTTCGTAGATTCTATACCAATATAGACCCCATGTGTGGGCTATGTCATAGAGAAGAAGAGACACAAGATCATTTTCTTCATTCCTGCAGTGCCCTAGAAACAATACGTCGCACAATGTTTACCACATACAGAAAGGCTATCATTTCAATTGATGAAATAATAAATACATTTAAAAAAGGCAACAACCCTGCTATTCGTGCAGCAACATACAGCCTTTATGCCTACTGGTGCACCAGATGCACTTTTGCACTTGCCAATAACCCTCGACGCCACCCAGCAACATATTCAATAAAACTAGAACTGTTAAGAAAAAGAGACAGCATCCTAGCTCAACCAGATATATTTGCAGCCACATGGTCACACTTGAAACAGAGATCCAGTCTATGAAATATAAAGACCAATAAGATAGATGATGACATTTTCAACATCAGCATTTTTTCCAACTTTAAAAAAAAATGCAAGCATAAACTGAACTAAATAGAAGACCAAATTTAAAAACAAGAAGAAAAAAAAGTATGCAGAAAAGATAAAGACTTATATACTGAAAGTTGTAATTTGTTTTTCATTTGTAAAAAATCAATATATGACTCTGTAACTTTTTAGACTCAATAAAGTTTTGCTTTGAAACATAATAATAATAATAATAATAATAATAATAATAATAATAATAATAATAATAATAATAATAATAATAATAATAATAATAATAATAATAATAATAATAATAATAATAATAATAATAATAATAATAATAATAATAATAATAATAATAATAATAATAATAATAATAATAATAATAATAATAATAATAATAATAATAATAATAATAATAATAATAATAATAATAATAATAATAATAATAATAATAATAATAATAATAATAATAATAATAATAATAATAATAATAATAATAATAATAATAATAATAATAATAATAATAATAATAATAATAATAATAATAATAATAATAATAATAATAATAATACGTGATATATATCTGTGATAGATAAAGACAGCGATGGCTAATTACTGAACAAAGACATGTAAAGCAAATACTGACATCGGATGTGGGAACTCAAGGAAGTGAAAAGGAAAAAAATTCTATACAAACACATATGAATACAGATAAGCAAGAAAATGAAACTGCAAATGTAAATAATGATGATAGCAAAATTGGGAAGATTCCAGATTCTTCATTAAGGTTGGAGGAAAAAGTGTACCTTAAGATAAATAATACAAAAGTAAAAGAAAAAAAGGGAATGATATACAAATGCATGTGGTTAAAGCTTTAGAAAAAAATATAGACAAACACACATTTAAAAAAAATGTTGATGGGAAGCAATATAATGAAGAGAATATGAATTTGGATGAAGAACTGGAATTATCTAAAAAACAAAGAACTAGGAACAATACGAATACTGAGATTACTCAGACAATAATGCCAAATATGCAACAAGTTACTCAGGTTAATAGTGAACAGAAGAGAAAGCCAGGAAGACCCCCAAAAACAGGAAAACAGGAAAAAAGCTAAAATTAGGAGAGCTTATGTTTGATGACACAGGAGAACGGTATCAAATGGACAGATATACTGATGTTGAAACTGAAAATGAGTTCGAAGATGCCCAAGATTTACAATTGATAGACTGCCTAAAATAAGGATAATTAAAGATAAAGTAAATTTAAATAAATTCAAAGTAAAAAGTAAATTTTTATAAATGAAAATTAAAATTGCTTCTTTTAATGTACGGGGTTTGAATTCAATAGAAAAGATATTTAAGTTGAAACAATGGATCAAGGAAACAAAACCTCATATAATGGGACTGCTTGAAACCAAAATTTATGCAGGGTCACAAATTGATCCAGCAAAATTTCTAAATAGTGAGGGCTTTGTTGCATGTTCAAGAGACTCTACCTCTCCATCAGCTGGTACAGGTCTTTTGATAGCTACTGCTTGCCAGTTTACCAATTTTCAAATCATATACATTGATGCAAATCTATTAATCGTTACTTTATTTCACAAAATAATTAAAATAAATGTAATCTTTGTTTATATGCCATTGCAAAAATATAAAATAAATACAATAATTGCCACAATTAATTCAACACTGGGATCTACAGCTAATCCAACAATTTTGATTGGAGACTGCAATGTAACATATGATGAGTTTATAAATAAGTGGATACATAAATTATCAATTCCATTGATGAGTGCAAGGGGTTACTTACCTGAAGATGCTGTTTCATTTCATAATGGCCGATTTTCATCATTAATTGATCTTTGTTTTTACTCTCCAGTGTTTCATCATCTAATAAGCATGAAGTTAATCCCTTCAGCAATTTCTGATCACTCAGCTCAGTTCATATCAATTGACCTCAGAAATATACAAGTCTCTAGAATGCAATTAACTAGAACAATAAGAATGTTGATTCCAACCTTAACACCCGAATTTATTTTTTCAGAGACTTATATTATGTGGAATAAAATTCTTTCAATGACCTTTAACCCAATACAGCAATATTTAGCTTACATTAATATCCTGTCATTTAACATTAATCATATAGTGAAAAATCAGCCACCTCCCTCAGGGTTGTTGAAGCTTGCAGAACAAATTCATAAACGTATTGTGGCCATAACTCCTAATCAGCACACACAGAAACGTATACATATACTAACAAATGCTTATAACAAAGCATGTGAAACACTGAAGAGCTATTTAAAAAATAAAAAAAGTAGAATATGCCTAATGCATCAACACACATGGACTCGGCAATATATTAGATGGGCATTAGGGAGGGGACCTGAAATCAAAGTGCCATTAGCAATTAAAATAAACAATGAAACATTTACTGGAAATAATATGATATTACCAATTCTTAACTATTTTAAAGATAAGCTGGGACCAGGAAAATTGATACAATACCAGCCAAATGTATTTGGAATGGCAGAGACTGAATCACCATATACTATAGATGATTTTATAATGAAAATGAATAAAATGGACAACAACTGTCACCCAGGAAGCCCTGGAATTCCACTGTTCATATTAAAACACCTTGACAAACTGACTAGCAAATGCCTGTGTCAGCTGGCAAATTATTTATCGCAGGAAATAATAACAATGGAGGGAGTTAATACAATCGCGATCGTGCCATTTAATAAAAAAAAAGAAGCCCATTCCTTTGTTATCAGAGATAAGGCCAATATCAATGGGTCCATTGCCCATAAAGATTTTAGAGAAAGTAATTAAAGATAAAATAGAACCATTTATTTTACCGATGATTTCACCAGCTCAATTTGCTAAAAAACATTCATCTACCACACAAGCTGCTATGTTATTTAAGGCTATTTTGACATCAGTTAGAGAAAAGAAAAGATATGGCCCGATTGTTGTACAGCTGGATATTGCTTCGGCTTTTGACAATGTTGATATATCTATACTGTTGAGATTATTGAATGACACTGAAATGCCAAAATCACATATATATGTTATAACAAATTTACTCTTAAATCGTGAGCTTCACATTACTCTAAATGGCAGAAATTCACCAGCTTTCACACCAACTAAATCACTTTCACAAGGGTCTCCACTTAGTGCCATCTTATTTATTTTATATATAAATCCCCTTCTTGTCCGATTACAACAGGCATTTGAGGGAATGGAGATCCCAGGAACAGGTCAAAAATTGACCTGCATTGCATACATGGATGATATTACAGTTTTCCTGAAATCAAAAAGGCAGATACCAAAACTACAGATGATTTTAGAAGAATACTCAAAGGAATTTAAACTAAGTTTCAATCCAGAAAAAACAGCAGCATGGACTATATTCACAGGAAGGCCATGTACATCCATTTTCCAGGCAAAGCCAGGCTCATTCCTTGGATTTCCATTCCATCTAGGGACTACTGGAATGAGATGTCATTTGCAGAACAAATTGAAAAATGAAATACAGAAAATAGCAGACTCTCTATCCAATACCAGAAGAGATCTGTATATTCCAAGATTCAATTGATTAATAGTTTGATGATGACTAAGATAGTTTACTTTATGCCAGTGGTTGCTTTCTCAAAAGCTTTTATCTCCAAAATTAAGACCATTTGCAATCAACTACTATGGTCAAGGAAAGTCGTGGCAATATCAATGGCAAAACTATGTCAGCCATTGAATAAAAATGGTTTGGGCTTACATGATATTGGTATTTTTGCAAAACAGAGAATGAGGAACAATATAATTGATATTATTAAACAATTTCCAAAAATTAAGCAGCTCATAGAGGTCATTCCAACTGATAAACCACCACCAAAAAAATTATCATATTTTGAACAATTAATACATCTTTGTAAAACAGAATCAAAAATCCCAGAGCAATTTATTAATAAATACAAATACTGGGAAATTTATGAATTAATGCATGAAGATAATAACACAATTGCTTTAGAACCAATACTGGGAATTAATAATAAGCAATTGATTAAAAGGTATAAACGATGGGCCTTAGAACCAAAGTTTTTCAATTTTCTAATAAAACTTAATCTATCTGCATTACCTACCACATATTTTCTTTGCCATAAAAGACTGTATACGTCAATTGATCCCTTTTGTGGGTTATGCCATCGAGCTGAGGAAACCCTATCACATCTGCTATATCACTGTGAGGGACTTAGGCACATAAGAAATCTCATAACTAGCAGTTACAGGAGGTCTAATGTAACAATGCATCAATTGATTTCTGCATTTAGAGAAGGATTAACACCAAGTGTCAGGGCAGCAACCTTTGTGCTATATGCATACTGGTGTACTAGATGCACTTTTCTAATTGGTAACAATTCCAGGAGACATCCAGTTACTTTTTCAAATAAACTTGAAATAATACAGAAAAGGGATAAGAGACTGGCCAGACCTGACATTTATGCAGCAACCTGGTCATTACTTAAGATTAGATCTATGTTATAGTGAATTGAGGAAATTAAACATTATAAAAAAACTTAGAAGGATATGCATGTCAAATTAGCAACAAGGACAATTTAGCAACAATTTTTTCCTTTCTATTATAAGTAATTGATTTGCTAATGGTGTTCAAATGATAATGGACAATCCAGGATATTATATGTAGACAAACTATGTAAATGCAAAATTTGTAATTCTTTTGAGACAATAAAGGCCTTTTGAAACATAATAATAATAATAATAATAATAATAATAATAATAATAATAATAATAATAATAATAATAATAATAATAATAATAATAATAATAATAATAATAATAATAATAATAATAATAATAATAATAATAATAATAATAATAATAATAATAATAATAATAATAATAATAATAATAATAATAATAATAATAATAATAATAATAATAATAATAATAATTCAATATCTATTTATTATGTGTATTTCAACATTTACACTTTAACAGAAATACACAATAAACAAAAAAGAATAAAAAAAAACAATAAGCAAATACAAATTACATACATAAGGTCATATATACATAAATGTTCATAATTATAAGTTTAGTTGTTTTCTAACATTCATTATAAACTGATCACAAAAAAATATCAATATTATTAAAAGTTAGATTATATACTATTTGCAATCTATTAATAACTGACTTGCTAAAGAAAGTATTTTTACATTTATATCAATTTTCCCATCAATTAACTTTTTTCAACAATATCATATCTTTCAATATTCTCCATTCTTTCAATACTGTTTTAACATTTTGACATTCTCCCATTATTAATTTATTAAACCTTTTTTCAACATTATATATTCTAGACTGAATATTAATCAAATTGAAATTCTATATACAAGAACCATATTGTAACAACAAGAGAAAAAAACAACTATATTTTATGGAAGTAGATCAATCTTCCCATATCTCAAAATACAACTCATCTTTCTGTATACTTTATTAATAATATATTTAATATGTGCATTAAAAGTAAAATTACTACAAAATATTATTTCTAAATCAGATACAACCTCTTTATATGTAATAACACCATTCTCAATTTTATATTGACATACAGAATTTTTCAGTTTTATTAGTATAGGAAACAATGCATATTTTATTAATCTTCTTTATTGTTATACCTACACTAAATTTTAAAACAATCTATATTCTTTTGAACCTCAATATAAGTAATAATTTTTTTAAATAACTTACAATCATCAACACAAGTAAGTATCATACTATTTTTTATGCTTTGATCAACATCACACATAAAAACATTAAAGAGTAATGATGCTAATATTCCACCCTGAAGGATTAATAAAAAAATGAGAAATGGTTTTATCCATATTCACATAAGATTTATGACCTCTCAAATAATTACTAAACCACTCAATTAACTGAAGACTAACTTCCAACATTTTAAGTTTATATAAAAGTCTAATATGTGAAACTTTATCAAATGCCTGAGTTATATCAAAATATACAACATCTAATTGTTTTTGATCAGATAAGGCATGAGCAATATGATCAGATATCACTATTAAATTAGTTTCAACAGATTTACCAATTAGAAAAACATGCTGATAATTAGGTAATACCTTAATCATATCTACAATAATATTACTGCAAATACACCTTTCATAAACCCCAGCAAAAGGTGACAGAATTGAAATAGGCCTGTAATTACCAGGATCAGATCTATCCCCTTTCTTATAAATTGGTATAATCTTAGCTATCTTAAATATGTCAGGAATAATAGATTTCTCAATTGATAAATTAATGATATAATGTAATGGTGCTACCAAGCATTCTGCATAACCCTTGATAATAAAATTAGGAATATTATCATAATAACAACAATAATAATGATGATGATAATAATAAAAAAACAGACACTCAAAAATGAGTATGTCCATTCCAATTCCAAAAGAAAAAAAAGAATATATATGGAAAAAACTACTATAGAAATGAGTTTTACAATGATTTTACATACTAGCTCTACGTAACATAAATATATCCATATATATAAAAAAGTTGGTCAATTTTTTGATTTATTTGATATTTTACAAGTTATTTTTTAATTTCCCAGCAAAAAAAACACACATCTTTTTTCTGAAATCAACAACATGCCTAATTGCAACTCTCCCATATAATTTATTAAACTGACTAAAATGAAAAAAAAAAAAACTTAATGAAATTTATGGCAGTGATAAAAGTGAATATTTTTTATTTGTATTAAGTTAAAATAATCAAAAAATAATTTTTGATTATCATTAGTGGTAGTTTGTTATTAGATTAATAATAATACTCTATTTACATAATTTGTTTTATTGAGATTTTATTTTCAAATTACTGCAAAGTTTAAGGATTTTTGATATATAATAAAGATCACATATTGTTAAAATACAAATATCTTACTTTACAAAAAAGTATAAATATAGAGAAGGAAATAAACCTTCAGTCATACACTTTTCATGAATGTACATGCACTCATCCATAAGCATCAGTTTAAAAAACTTAAATAGTTCACTTATGCTTAGAGATATTATATAAACCAACCTTTGCTCACTTTTCTGAAGTCAGGAATTTAACCTATTGGGTGCTTGATATATAACTTGACAAATGAATTGTATAAATTCATTTATTCTATAGCAAGAGAGAAATACATTTTTAACCACATGCAATTAGAAATAAATATTAAATTGTGAACTTACTCCTAATAAGTAGTCTATTTATTTATATATCAGGTGCAGAAGCCCTGATTTTAGATGGCAAGCAAAGATTGGCTTATATAATGATAAGCTTTAAGTATAAGTGGTCTACTTATGCTTTTTAAATTGATGCTTACAGGTGAGTGCATGTAACTTTGGGAAAAATGCATGACTAAAGATTTATTTGTTTTTCTATATTACATATGTAGTCAAGTGCTACATAAACAGACTATTTATAACAGTACATTAAAAACTTAATATTTATTTCTAATTGCAGGAGATAAAATGAGATTCTATTTCCCTCCTGCTACAGAATGAATAAGTTTGTACAATTCATTTGTCAAGTTATATATCAAGTACACAATAAGTTAAAACCCCGGTGAGCAAAGATTGACTTATTAGCAATAAACTCTAAGCATAATTGGTCTACTTATGCTTTTTAAACTGATGTTTATGAATGAGTGCATATAAATTGATGAAAAAACTGAAGATTTATTTCATTTTCTATATAACATATGTACTCAAGTGTTAAATAAATAGACTATTTATAACTAAAATGTATAATATTTATTGAAAATTTATTATTATTTAAAATCAAATAACATGATAAAATTCCCAGATACTCATGTTCTTCCAAATCATTAATTAAATAAATAAGTTAATTATGAGCTGATTACTTGAATAAAAGCATCTAAGTTATGCTAAATTTAATAAATAAATGTGTTAACTATGTACTAAAAATACTTTGATCCTAATAAATACATATAAGGCATGGATCTTAATACTATGAGCCTTAAGTGCTTAATTGGACCATGAGAGAGACCTTTCTTAACACAAGATTATGACTTTATAAAGATAAGAGCGGCTGTCTTATCTTCTTCAACCTACTTTCTAATTATATAGGCAAATCAAAGCATTTTGATTTGAGAGTGTGAAGCTAGGCAGTTCTTCACTAATTAAATCAACATCCATGAAATCTTTTGATTCACAGTGAGTTAATATTTAGGTCTTATAATATTAAGAAATAAAAATAAATTATATTATATAAAGGATTTGGAAACTTTATAATTTCCATTTTTTACAAAGTTGATGTTTTACAACTTGTGAAAGCAATTGTTTAAAACTTTTTTTAAAAAAGCAACAACTTTATATTGAATTTTTACAATTATAATCAACTAATAATCCTCTTTGTTTTCATATTAGGTTTCTAATAATTTTTTATATATTTAACCATCTGATTTTTTTGAACCTTGTTTAGCCAAAATTGATCCCAATAGAATTTTCACTTTTATTCTGAATATTTTAAAATTCTTTTAAATGGACTTAATTTTATTTTATCCAACTGCTGATTTTATTTGCCATAAGAAATATCTTTGTCATTCCAATTATATAATATTGTAAATATATTATGATTAAAATTGTATAAAATAATGAAATCTGATCTCTTTACATAATCCATGCATTATTAGATTTAAAATGTTAAGTATTCAAAAGATTTTATTCATGTTTTGGACAAGTTAATGTGAGAATTATAGCATTACTCATATGCCATTATAGAAATAAGAGTTCAGATTACAGACTTTATTCTGAAAACATGTAATCTCAATTTCATTGTCTGCTCAGTTAGATTTTTAAGCAATCTTATTCCAAAAATTTTAGTCTACCTACATTTATAAAAAGTGAAGTTTGAATTTTATTATTAGCTTAAATAATTATAAACTAATGGTATCTTTTCTTTAACTCCAGATATTATGAACTAAAGTCATAAGTCACTAAAACTCAAGATTCTCACAAAGCGATAATTGTCAATATTTGATGGAACATTTGGTTTTGCACTACCTATAATTAATTATTAACGTTATTTATAATCTGCAGTTCAAAAACAATCATTAATCACCCTAATATTATGAATATTAGTCATTTAGTTTATATAATTATGTAGATCTAGCATTAGGTCAGTAGTTAGGTATGTGACTGACATAAGCTTTAGTGGCATTTCATTTAGATTTATTTATAACTCCTGTGGATGGTATATTATCATTGTCATATAATTATATTTTCTATGTGTAAATATACATATGATACCATATTTTGATTTTTGTTCTCATTTTCACAATACATTACAATTTAATCTAAAGAGATCAAACTCACTGCATTTACAACTATGATATTATATTTCCTAAATAAATAAATTAATGATTACTATTGGTCATTTATTAGGCTATAAATTATCATACTATTTTTAATTAGATATATACTTTAAAAATTAATTAAAGATTAATTTATCTATCATTATTAAACAAAACAATGTGGAATAATTAATTAAACTCTAGTTCTCTTTTTATCATGTGTAATATTTCAAACATATTTATTACTTTCCATGTAAAATATAGAATTTAATCACATGAATACAGACATCTGAAAAGGATAAATGATGCCCAAGATGTTCTTTATTTACTCAGGATCACAAACTTCTCACATAACTTCATTATCTTTAGTCAGTATTTATGACTATCAAATTATTACAATCTAGTCTCAAAATGCCAAACTTTCTGAACTCACAACTATAACCATGTCTTTTCCATATAAATGCTTTAATAATTATTACTAATAATTTATTAGGCTAAAAATGATCAAATAATTTTTAACCCAGATGCATATACTTCAATTAAAAAATAATATATTTATTATTATGGATCTCATTATTCATGTGAATAAAGATAACTGGTGTAATGAAAAGAAATAAGTATATTTAAAATAACAATTGCAGTAAGCTTAATTTAGAGGATTAATCTTATTTTATTTTAGACTTTGAATTTACTGTTGAAATGTTGATTTATCGCTAACTTGATAATAAATAATTTTATGTTTTTATTATTGCTCTGTATATAATTAATTTCAATATAAAAATATTAAAATACTAAAAATAACTGATATTTTTTGTCTTCAAGTTAATTTACAAATAGAAAAATAATCAAAATATATACTTTTTTTTACAATCAAGTAAATATTCATCATTATTTGTGATTTGCCATAACTGGAAAAAAAATACACATACATTTATTTTTACTAAATAGTACATATATGTTTTAAATTAAGTTATTAATTTCAACATTTATAAATAATTAGTCATAGAATTTTTATATGAAAAAGCTATAATTTAAAGTATGAGAAGAGAGGTCAGCGCAGCTGCCTTGCAAGTAAGCATTTGGTTGCAGACGGTTGTTGCAGGTTTGCCTCCCGGCTGATGCTATGACATATGAAAAAAAGAAAAAAAAGTAGGTTTTCTTGAAAATGGTTTTGAAAGTATTGTTTAGACTTACTTTATAATTCGGAAGTTGTCTTTATATATTTTTATTTATAAGCTAAAATCTTATTTATACAATGAATTCAATAGAAAGAAGTATTAATGTTCTGATTTATTTATGTGTAATTATAAAGCAATATTTATGATAAAGTAAATTCTGAATGCACATCATCATTATTATTATCATAATAATAATAGTAATAATAATAATAATTTACAATAACTTCTTACTAGAATTACTTTAAGACACTTGAAAAAAATGCCCTCTCTCTTACAAGTGCTAATTTATTCGCTAAACCAAAAAATGTTTCATTTTTATTTATTATGCTATTACATGAATAATAAACCATATATTGATATTTAAAAAACTAAAATATTATATTAATGGTGATTTTCATAAAGAATCATTCAAATTAATGCACATTTTAAGTTCTAAATTTTTATAATTTTAATAATGTTTTTGAATAAATAATGATTATCAATATGTAGTACTGAAATTACTTAAATATTTATAAAAAAGCTACTCCAAATATACATACTGTAATAATAATTTTCAAATCAGCATTACTAGAATCATTTTAACACACTTGCATGGAATACCCTCTTTTATCTCTTTGTATGAACAATGATTGATTTATTATTCATACAATAACATATGGTAGTTAAAAGTTGACCACTTCTTGTCTAACCAATAAATTAGCATTGATGAAAAAAAAAGTTGTTCTTTGCAAGTTTGATATGATTATTCTACTAAATTCTAAATTATTATATATGCATTCAAAATTTACTTCTCCATATATATTATATATTCTCAACACTGCATACTTAAGAGCCATTATTTATTTACACTTTGGATTTGTAGATTATGAAAAGGCATTTGATTTTCTAAGCATTTTTTCAGTGATTAAAGCATTGGATCATCAGGATATTATCAAATTTTGAAGAATATTTATAAACATGCAACAGCAACAATTACATTACATAATGATATTAGGAAAGTTAATAGCAAAAAGGATTACATTTTGAATTACAAGTGTCAAATTAACTCAATTCACTTCTTGACACCATCCACTTTAGAAAAAATATAGTATTGACTATTATTAATCATTTATTAAATTAGAGATTATCTCTAGCACAGATATAAACTTTAAAACTCAGTTAAAGCTTAATATATCTGACTTTTAAATTGAACATACAAACACATGGCATTATTCATATTTTTTCCCATGTGTAATATCTTTATAAATATATTAAATAACCTCAATATTATCACATTTGTCTTTTATTGTATCTTTATTTATATGAATTTAAAAGAATATGTGATAATATTGAGGTTATTTAATATATTTATAAATCTATTACACATTGGGAAAAAATGTGAATAACTCCATGTGTTTGTATGTTTAATTTTAAAAAAAATTAGATAGATTAATCTTTAACTGAGTTTTAAAATTTATATCTGTGCTACAGATAATCTCTAGTTTAGTAAATGATTAATAGTAGTCATTATTATATTTATCTAAAGTGGATGATGTCAGAGATGTGAATTAATTTGACACTTGTAATTCAAAATTTAATTATTTAACATACATAAATATTTTTCATATAATAAAGGTATATATGAGAAATAGTGACTTTATTGTATCTTTATTTATAGAATTTAAAAGAATATGTGGTAATATTTAGAAGTATGTATAACAGGGTTATACCATATCTCCAAAACTTTTTACAGCAGTTTTGCAAGAAGTATTTTGTGGATTAAAATAAAAAGCTAAAGAAGTAAAATAAATGGAAATTATTGAAGTCATCTAGATTTTGCAAATTATGTAGTTCTTTTTGCAAATAATGTTTTAAAGCTTCAATAAATGTTGCAAGAATTATCAGATGAAAGTAAGAAAGTAGGACTTGCATTGGTGGTCGAGAGGTCAGCGCGACTGCTTTGCACTTGCAGGCAGTTGCCCGGGTTGCGGGTTCACGTCCCAGCCAATGCTATGACACTTAAAAAAAAGTAGGACTTTAAGATAAATAATAAAAAAAGTAAAGTAATGTTCAATGGATTTTTTCAAAAGAAGAAAACAAAGATTGTTAATGATATGTTAGAAGAAGTTAACAACTGGAAAATACCTTGATCAGATTATTACTACAGATGGAAACATAATGGATGAAATTAACCATATAATTAAACTTGGTTGGAATGACTTTAGGAGAAATTAATATTAAAAAGAAATATGTTTATATGTTTGAAAGGGAAGGTTTTTAATAAATGTGTTTGACCAATTGTTACTTATAGATCTGAAACTTGGACACTTAACAGAAGAACAATACAGAAACTTCAGACTACCTAATGAAATATGGAGAGATACATGTTAAAAATAATAAGAAGAGATTTAAAATGAAATAGATGGATGAAAGAACAAATAGGTGTTACTGACATTATCGAAAGAATTAAGAGTCAGAAGTGGAATTGGGATGAACATATCATGAGAAGAGATGATAATAAATGAAAATTGTAAAAGACATAATAAGAGACAACATGTTAGATGGAAGTATGAAATAAGGAAGTATGCTAGGGTGATGTGGAGAAGAGAGAGACTAAAAATCACAAAAGATGGATTGAATTTGGAGAGACCTTTATCCTGCTGTTGACTGATATTGAAAATCGTGATTTATTTACAGAATTAAAATTATTAGAATGTACAAATATAAAAGGGTGCATACATAATGTTTATATTTAACTTTAGTTTAAGGTTATTATTAAATAAAATATATTCATTTAACTATATATATAATTATGAATGGAAATAATTATTGTGTAACATGATATATCTAACTGTTTAATATTTAAGTAGATTTTACTTTTTTTGTGTCTTGTAAACTATTTGTACATATTTTTTTAAAAGGTTAAGTTTTAGTAGGCATTTGAAATTAGATGAATTTATATAAAAACATTTAGACAGAATCTTAAAAAATAATATAAAGAATAGCTAAACATAAATTTTGTTAAAAACAGGTGACTGATATACAAACATTAATTGTTGTAAAATGCAGTTTAGAAAAGGCATGCCTTTTAATATTTCACTGCATGTAATTATTTCTATAGAATAAGTGAGAATAAATGATTTGATTTAAACATCACAATATATTTATGCAAAAGATCAAAAGTTAGTTACATTTCTAGTAATTACAAAAATATAGTAAATAGTTAAAAAATAATTTTATGAAAACGAAAACAGTTACCTGGTTGAAATTTAATAAATGTAATAGATTTGTAAATATTTTTCTGTATTATCAACAAGAATGAATCAAATATTTAAATTTTATTTATTTCGCTATTAATAAATATCATTTATTAAAATTGTTAATATTTTTTTAAAATGTGGGAGTAAATGAATGTAAAGGGTACTTCTTCAATTAAAAATCAAAAATAATCATAATTTCATAATTTAATTAATAATCCATATGCTGAATAAAATAAATAATCTAACAAATGTACATATTTATGCAGCATTTATATATACGTGGATATATTTTGCTTTATTTATTAATATATGTATATAATTTTAATAAGATATTTTGCTTAGATTTATACTTTTATCCTGAAGAACAGGCTCAATTTATTCCCCAAAATGCATCATAAATAAAAATCTCTCATAAAATATAAGCAATTATATCGAGTTTCTATAGGGAAAAATTTAATTTGTTACTTTAAATTTAAAGTAAACAAAACCCAATTAAATAAATAAAATTTGAAATTGAAAAAAAGAAATGATTATTTATGACTAAAAACATTGCTAAGCATTTTATTAACTCATCAGTTGTTGATATTTTTTTGACAGCCCCTAATGGCAGGTTGGAATAGAGTTATATTTTTGCAAATTTCAAATTATGTCTTTAAAATACAAGTTTACAGCAAAACATATTATAAAAAATAATATTTCAAACTTTGCAAATATAGAAAAACAATAGTGAACCTAATAAATCAGAATAATAGTTTTTTTCATTAAGCAGTCACTTTATAACCCATAAAAATATTAAATTATAGGAATAGATTTGTTTTGATTTACTTTCTAAAATTTGATTCCAATTGTTGTTCAGATTACATCATTTTATTTAAAATTCTATTCATAATTTTTAAAAAATGATAAAAACAAATCTGCTACAGTAAACATGAATATGTTCTCTTTCAGCAAATTAATGTTGTGACTGTACATTGTTGTAAGACTCTTGACTTGTCTTCTTTTAAAAGTAATTAATTTACAGTCAGATCTAAATTTAATATCTTAATTTTTAAAAAAAACTAAATATTGCATAAACATTCTATAAAAATAATCATAAATATGTAAAACAAATTAATAAAATATACTACATTATTTTGGAAATTTAACTAAAATAAACATTTTCAAAAGCTCTCATGAGCACTCTTATGTGAACTGAACAAAAAACTATCAACATTGCATATTACTTGTAGTAATACTGACATCTCAATATTGTTTTAAAATATTAATAAATTAATATTATTTTATTTCCAGTTTTTGCCATCAAATGAACATCAAATCAAAAAATAACTGCTACAAATAACTGCAAGAAAGTAAAATAAATCTGGACAAACAGTAGCATTAATTAACAGTGATGCAATATTGTATTCAGGGCTAAGAAATAATTAATAAAAAAGTACTAACCTGGGATAAATATAGTTTACAAAAATGTTTCAGTAGATAAAATTTTTTTTTTTTTAAAATTATAGTTTATTGATTTATAGTCTGCAATTTGTTTTTTATGTAGGCTGAAAATAATATTTTCTGAATCATTTAATTTAAATTAAAATAAAGCATGTAAAAAATTAATTTAATGTATTGTACATTTACAATTTATTTAGGGTGCACTTTATGTTCTACTATCAAAGTTTTTAAATAATATCTAACCAATACAATTTTGAATTCTTTTGCAGCACTGTCAATTTATTTTTAAAGCAGCAGATTAAAATTTATTTTACATAAATATATTCAAAATTTTAAAAAAATTAAATTAAAAAAATATAATGTATAACTGATGCCATGATTTTACTAATGCAAATAATGAAATTGTTTTTTTCTATGTTTGCAAGAAAAATACTTTTATCTTAAAAATATCAGAAACAAATTCAAGATAATTAAAATTGATTACTAACTGCATAATGCATATAATCATTTTTTCTTTTTCTTATATCCAAAATAATTTACAATTATAATGAAGGTATTTGTTGCTGCAGGGAAAATTATCATTCATATGAATTTTAATCAAAAATTGATTGATTGAATTATTTTACTAATGTACATATTTCAAAATTTAATATTAATATATTTGGGTTAATATATATATATATGATAAAAATTTATTTTTAGCTTTGTATTAAATAAAATTTATATTTATTTTTTTTGCTGGTACTGTATTTTTTTTACTTTTGTGATAAAATCGATATGTTGATACAAATTATAAATTGATTTAAAATTGAGTAACTAGCATGCTTAGTAACAAGTGATTGTATCAATTTGGCTATTAAATAATTATTGCACAAAATTATTATTTTTCTTTTTTTGTATGCAAAATAATTTATAACTACAATGATTATATTTTTTGTTGCAGGAAAAATAAACATTCATAAAAATTTTAGACCAAAATCAATTGAGTAAATATATTTTAGCTAATGTACACATTTAAAAATTTATTATTAGTGCACTTTTTTATTGCATGAGATCAAAGCATATTTTTAATTATGTATTACACTAAATGAAACTTGCATATTTTTTGCTTTTGTAGCAGGTAATGATGAAAACTTTATTTACTTTGGATAAATCATAAAAGAAAGTAGTGATTGTTTGCAAGAATACTGGACAAAATTATGTATCTTAATTATATTTTAATTCTATAATAAAACATAATATTGTATATTGTATAATGAATAACCTCTGTTAGTGATTTTAAAGAAATAAATTTACTACTTATTATGCAAGTCTAATATTAATTAAGCAAGTTTTATTATATTTCTTTTAAAAGGTAGCAAAGAGACAGTCATTTGAAAAGAATGAAAAGTGTAAACTACAAGCAGTATAAGTTACCACTAAAACAGAAAGGGGGAGAGGTATAAAAATAAAACTATATGAGCTAAATTCAAACTAATTTGTTTTTTTTTAACATTAAAAACTTACTTAGAAATGTACTGAAAACATCACCTGTTTACTTAAAAAAATAATATAAAATTAAAGCATTTGAAAATTGATAGTGATATCACATACTGATTTTGCTGTTGTAGATTAAGAGTTTAAATACATTTTTATTATTTTCCAAAATAAATGTTTGCATAATAATCAAAAACATTTAAATTTTATCAAGGAATATGCTTTAAAGAACAATATGTTGGAAAATTATTCTTGTTAAGTAAAAGTTTATCACTTTGTGAACTACATCTTTTTCCATTTTTTATTTTTATTTTGAATCAAACATTGCAAATAACATAATTTTATTTGAAGTCTTATTACTTTTTTTTTATTTGAACAATTTAATAATTGTTCCAAATGAAATTCAAGTAAGTATAAATTGGAAATTTATATAGTGAATATTCTGAAACCATCTTTTTCAGAATGAGTAAGCAGTTATTACATTATTAAATTAACTATTCTTTTATTCATTGGTATTTTTGTTTTATGGAATCTATGTCCAACTTCTGTGATTATTTAGTTGTTTATCACATAATGCTATCCAATAAAATATGGACATTATATGCATTTTATTATTATTGTTGGTCATTATACATACTACTTTTTATACTGAGTTTAGATAAATTAGTGGCAGCTTACTATAGTTGTAATATATTGTAACAGTTGTTGAATACACAAATATCCTGGTCTGAAAATACATTTGGATACATCTATCAACTTCAACAATCAGCTGGTTCAACTCAACTTACACCAAATCTATATGTGCTGGTACACCTGTCTTTCATATCCCAAAGTTGATAGCACCAAATGTAACAGCCTGGTCCAACCACATATATAGGAGAAAGAGAGCAAGATCACATCTAACTACTGTCAGAACTAGGGTCTTCATGAAGGATGCTAGAGATAACATGATGAAATATCTGACTCATAATTACATCTATCTTTAATAAACTAGCCTAAGCATTATCTATCAAATCCACATGTAATTTAAATCAGTTCATCTAACATCTCACCACTCTTTTTCAAAACCATTGCCTCAGATATTCGAACTCAGGAAGAATTCACGTTCGACTCTCTTAACAGGGGATGTACCTATGCAAACCATTAATCAACAACTAAAATAACTCATCCTATCTATTAGTAAGAAATAATCTTTATTTAACATTTTTCTCTCATGCTCATCAAACAATAATGTATGTGTGTGCATGTGTAAAATATTGATTATAGGATTGAATGAAAATGCTGGATTGAATGAAAATGCTGGATTGAATGTAAATGCTGGATCAATAAAACTACAGAGACATTGTCAATTAACAAAACTTCATAATATTTATTTATAAAAAAACAAAAACAAAATACATTCAAAACATAAAACAAATTATCAATCACTGTAAAAAAGAAAATTAGAAAAAAATATTTACAAGGGCAACTAAATTATTTGGATATATCCCTCTGTACTTATAGCTTTTATGTCTATGATGAGTATCTATCATTTTGTTAATTAAACAATTTAAAACTATTTACTCTTATTTCCCATGATAGAGACTTATAATATAGACATCTATATATCCACAATAATGAAAAAAATTATTAAATAAAAGTGATATTGCTAACTAATTTAAAAATTTAAATGCAATTCCAGATGCAGTGTGCAGTTTTAAGTGTGGACATTGATTAATCTAAAATAATCATCTTGCATATCTAGATATCATGTAAAAAAATAATAATAAAACAACACATGATATGATAGAAAAAAAAAGAAAGAATATTCATTTAAAAGCGTTAATCATTTATTCATTATAAAGACCTTAAGAATACTATTAGTACAACATATACTATAAATAGTCATGTCATGTTGTGGCATTGGTTATTTCAGTGACTTTAAAAGAGAAAAACTCTTATCATTTAAGTATTCTGTTTGGGCACTCAATTTTATATTCACAGCTAAAAATCAAGTATTTTGGCAGAAAAATTACCTAGATTTTATTAAAAAAAGACTTTTCAACCTCCCCCCCCACTCTCTTGATACTTTCTTATGTTGGACTGTTCCATGTTGAATTATCATGAGTACTTCCCAAATATAAGACTGAGATAATAAAAAAAATACTGATCTATACAAAAGAAAATAAAACATAATTTTACAATATTTCATGAATCGATATGATTAGGTACCATTATTTTTCAGATCCTTCTTACATAAACAGTTCTTACAATTTATGCAATTTTTAAATTAAAGATGTTGTGAACTCCTGATTGATTTTAAATAGCACATTCTGAACTTATTTAAATTGGCTGTGGGTTATTTTGAGTTATTCCTCACATAGATTTTCATCTTGAGTGGATCCAGCTTATCATGCACTTAAATTGTAGACAGTTAAATATTAATTTTTACATGGCCATAGTGGAAAAACGCTCCACCTGAAGACAAATCTTTCTAGACAAAGTATGTCATATTTTAACTATATACACAGGTTTATATAAATATATATGCAGTTTGCATTTAATAAAAATATATTTATAGATAGAATACAGCTATTCACTTTGTAATATTGGCTATATAAACTTTTAAACTTTAAACTAAGTAAACCATTCTATTTTTTTTTTTTTTAGTTTCTTAAAAAAAATCATAATACCTTTTTTGTTTAAATTTAAATTTATCAGTTGTTTTAACTTATCTGATTCAGCTGGAATAAGAATCACTTATTCACTTCTTTGATTTTTTTTAAATGCCAAATAAATAGACAAACATTAACATTTGTTGAGATGCTGTTTTAAAAAATGCCCATTTTGCAGAAAAATATTACTAAAATAATTGCTTCAATAAATTTTTACTTTTCATATCAAATGCAGAATAATAAAGAAGAATGATTTTTAATTGTTTTCCTTTTTATACCCAGCATTATTTCCATTGTTTAAACCTAATGCGTGCATTTTAAAAATATTTTTATTATCGATTCATTTTAAAATAATAAGATAAATAATAGAATATTAATAATATTATTATCTTTCTCTTACATTCAGTTATCTAGTACAATACTTGATTTTTTATTATTATTGCTATGACTATATGTATTTTTTCATCATTTAAGTCATTGTCTATATTTAATATATTCAACACAATACAATAGTCAACATATATATATATAAGTTTGTATGATTTTTATCAAGGTGGATATTTCTTTATTAAACACTAAAATTTTATTACTAATATGCATGTGTGTTTTTTTTACTGTAAATTACCCATCATTCCCAGTACTTAATATGTAATTACTACACTGTTATAACTATTTAAACATTTATATATTTTTTAAAAGTGTTCTAGCAAAAACTTATTTTTATTTAATCTTTACTTGCTAATTAGAAAAACAATCCACTATTTCAGGTGGCTAAGATTGGTTGTGGGTGTGATCTTATGCCACCCTATATGTATCTCAATTACATAATTCTTTATGAAAGCTGTTCTATTGTTTTTTTATTTTAAGTTCTAATATAAATGACTATTAACTTGAACTGTTTAGAACATTTTTATGATGGACTTTTCTAAATAAAAAATTTGTTATTGTGTATGGGGCTCAGTATTATTGAATTAATCTTTGTCATTTTATGCCATATTTTGATAAAATGTAGTAATAAAAGAGATAAATATAATCAGAAGTTTTTAGTTCCAGAAGTTTATAAATGTTCAAGAACGAAAAGTGATAGAACAGAGCTGTGATTTATGAATTTTGAAATCCAAATAAATCATATTATCACTGCATTCATATGGCAATGTTAACAACAATCACTTTGAATGAGATGCAATTGTAATGCACTGTTTGTATTAAGTATAAAAATGTAGTTTTTGAAAATATGAAATGAACTATGTATTTTGCTCATTTAGAATCTTTATCAGGCAATAATAGAATGCAAGAGAATATTCATTTGCTAAAATATTTTCTCCAACAACTATTCAATTTATAAAAAAATGATTTGGGATTTATACAATTTATAAGGATGAATATGGCTTAGGTGAAGTTGATCTTCCATTAAAGATTGTTAGAAAAACTGTTAATTCATCTTTTGATGCTGCTTCAGTAAGAATAAATATTGTACATTATGCTATCATTTATATCTTTATTTTTTTTATTTTTCTGGATATTCTATTTATTTTATTTGCTATTCTATTTATTTTATTTGCTATGCAACCTTTTCTGAGCTTCTATTTGTCTGAAGGTATGTGATGATGGTATATTAGATCTGATAATATGTTGGACTTTTCTCATCATCTACCAGTAAATGTTGAATGTATAGAAAATTTTAATCTTTATTTAAACTTTTGAATTACAAACAACTTGTTAGTAATAACACACAAATAGACAATACAGGTTAGTAATTACACAATGTTTCAAATAGTATTATTTTCCACTCTTCTTTAGGTGTTGCTGGCCTGACAACTGACAGTATTTGCCTAGCAATCAAACTCACATCTTTAGATTCTCAAATATTGAATTTAAGAAAGATGCTCTAACTAATTGAGCAGTTCCATCACAGGCAATAGATAGTAAAATTGAAATATTTATATACCATGGTTGGTTTAAATTTTCCTCCCCAAATTCTTCAATTTTTTTTCCAGGAGCAAAGTTAATTAGTTTTTTTTTAATTTTTTTTTTTAAAGAGCAAGATCAATTAGAGGCTTCCCCACATTGTGTATTGCCATACTGAGTTGACATATAGGATTATTTGCCATTGTCATATGAGCAGCTTTTCTGAATTTTCTTCTTTGTAACTTTTACTCTCTATTCAATATTTTTGTATTTTTACACTTAAACATATGGTCATCAGCATATACATGATCAGCTAATGTAAATACATCTGTTTGTTCTTTTTTAACCATTAGTTTATGTTTTTTCAATCACTGTTCAAGAGGATGACAGATCTCAGCAATATATTTTCTTCCACATTCACATGATATTTTATAGATGCAGTTTATGTTCTTTAGCATCACCAGTTATGCTTGGTAGAAGTAAGTAATGCTTGAAGTGTGGTATAGCTTTGGAAAGCTGTTCTAATGTTATATTGACTGCAGATTTTTTTATTTATCCACCATTACTGGTATATATGGAGTGTCCACTACAGTACCAATAATTGTTTTTTCTTTTGGTGTCTTTTTCATTGTCTATTAAAGATTTCCTTGATTGTGAATGATGGATAATCATTCTTCATGAGAGTTTGTTCTATGTGAATTTTTTTATTCTTCAAATTACTGGTTTTGAACAAACTTCATTTGCTCTGTTTCATAGTGATAATATAATTCCATGTTTAGTTCTAGTATGATTGGATGTATATGCCAAGTACTTGTCAGTGTGTGTTAGTTTCCTATACATTGTTGTTTTTACTTTACCATGAAGAAGACTTGTCACAAGAACATTTAAGAATGGTAATTTTGTTTTCATTCCAATTCATTCTTAATTTAATTGAAGGAGATATGTTGTTGATATGAATACAGAATGACTGTAATTGCATCTCACCACATGGCCTTAGCACAAACATATCATTAACATAATGAAACCACAATTTAGGCAGACATGGAGTAGTGTGTCTTTGGTTTCAAGTTTTTCCATGTAAATGTCACTCAGCAAATGTGACAGTGTTGATTCCATGGCCATCCTTTAATTTTGTTGGAAGATTTCTAAACTATATTAAAAATATGTTATAATAATGGATAAAACTGATTATAATAACAAAATATAAGGATTTATCACAGCAGGCTAATAAAAAAAAGTAGCAAGAAATCCCAATTTCAAATACAGAGATAAAATTACAAGCATTATTCTGGAAGGATCACAAGTATTTCAGTAATTCAGAAAAAAGGAAATTAACTTTGTATTTTAGTAAGATTTCTTATCTGTATGGACTACCTAAAATCCATAAAGACAACATTCCATTAAGGTCTATTGTTAGTTCTAGAAATTCACTATGTCAAAATTTGTTGAACTTTTTTCTCATAGTTCTTAGACCATTGGCATACAGAACATAATCCTTTGTCAGGGATTATAAGCACTTTGTAGAATTAGTCACAGATATGAAAATGGAAAGAACTGTCATATTGCCAAGCTTTGACATGAAAAATCGATTTACAAATGTACCATATGATAAGGCATTGCCTATTGTAAGGAAAAGGTTATATAATGATTATAGTATGCAAACTAGAACAACTCTAACTATTGGTAGTATAATGGAATTATTAACATTTTGCATAACAACAATGTACTGTCAATATAAGTCAGAATTCCAACAAAATAAAAAGATGGCCATAGTATTACCACTGCCATCCTTGCTGAGCAACATTTACATAGAAAATCTTTAAACCTCGACCATAAATACTACTCCATGTTCTCCTAAATTGTGGCTTCACTATGTTGTCGATACATTTGTCATATGGCCAGATGGTGAGACACAATTATAGTCATTCTGGATGCATATCAACAACATATCTCCTTAAATGAAATTTCACAATGGAATGACAACAAAAACTGGCATTTTTTAGATATTCTTGTGATAAGATTGCTTCAGTGCAAAGTAAAAACAACAGTATACAGGAAACCAATACACTCTGGAAAGTACTTGGTATATACATCTAATCATACTAGAAGAACTAAAAATACTATCACCATGGACCAGAACAAAGAAAGTTTGTTCAGAAACTAGTGATTTGGAGAATGAAAAGATTCACATAGAACAAACTCATGAAAAATGATTATCTATCAGCTATCATCAAAGAAACCCTTAATAGACAATGAAAAAAGACACCAAAAGAAAAAACAATTATTGGTACTGTGGGATATCCATATATACCAGGAATGATGGACAAATAAAAATAATCTGCAGTCAATATAAATTTAGAAGAGGTTTTCAAAACTATACTACACTTCAAAGAAATCTTACTTTTACCAAGCCTAAACTGGAAATGCTGAAGAATAAAAACTGCATCTATGAAATATCATGTGACTGTGGAAAGAAATATATTGGTGAGGCTTGTTGGCCTGTTGAACAATGATTGAAAGAACAAAACTAATGGGTAAAAGAGAAAAAACAGATGTCTCTACAATAGCAGACCATGTATGTTCTAATGACCATATGTTTAATTGGGAAAATACAAAAATATCAGATAAAAAAAAGATGTAAACAAGAATATTTAAAGAAGCTGTTTATATGATAATGGCAAATAATTCTATAAGTCAACCCAGTGTGAGAATACACAATATATGGAATTCTCTCATTAACCTTTCTCTTAAATAAAAAAAACCTATAATTAACCTTGCTTTTGAAACCAAAAATTGAAGAACTCAGGAGGATTTGAACCAATTCTCATACATAAATATATAAAATTTCTATTATCCATTGTCTTTGACAGGATAGCTCAGTTGGTTAGAGTGTTTGCCTTAAATTCCATATTAGAAAATCTAAAGTTGCCAGTTTGACTCCTATGTGAATACTGTCACTGTCAGTCCAGCGACACCTGAAAAAGAGTAAAGAATAATACTATTCTCAATATTCTACATAAATATTGGACAGGACAGCAACATCTGATGAAAAGCAGAGAATAATACTACTCAAAATATTATGTAATTATTAAACTGGGTTGTCTATTTGTGTGTTATTACAAACAAGTTGTTTGTATTTGAAAAGTTTAAATAAAGTATAAAATTTTCTATACATTCATCATTTACTGATAGATGATAGAAATAATCCAACATATTATCACTTCTGAGTTTTTAGTCTTAAATACTATAAGAAATGAACATTTAAAAAAAAAAAATCTTATTATGTTTCAGTTTTAATAATTCACCCACTTTCTTTATTTTAATGTGTTCCAGAGTCCACTGTTTTACTTTAGTTTTTTTAAATTTGTTTATGTTTTTATTTGAGATTCTTGCACTAAAAAATAATAAAAAAGTAATGTTAGTTACTTGTGAGTTTATTTACATTTGGGTACTAAAAGGGCAGGTTGATATTTGATCCAGTTTTGAATCTGTCATTTACTCACTGATCTAAAACTTATACTATAAAGTCATAGATGATTGTTGAAGGTTCACATTTATTTTTTAAGTTATCAGAATTAGATTTGATAAATATATTAATTTTTGTCATTCTTTTCTTACTTAAAATATTTAAATTACCACAAACTTTATTTTTATTATTGGACAAAACAGAAGTCATTTTTACTGATTGAATATTCCAATATTTCTATCTTCAATTATGTTTTTATTTTTTTAAAAAAGGATTTATCATCAATTAATACTTTTTTTTTAATGTCATATGTGACTTATTAAAATACAAAACTAAGACATTTATGATTATAAAGTTGTGATTTATGTCAATTTCAAAGATTATAAATAAGTTTAAGAAAATGAATAAGTGTAATAATTCTAACTTTTTTGAGATTTAGAGCGTTTTTATTTTTATTATAGTTACAAAAAATATAAAACAGTCTATTTTTCAGCGATAAACAATTTTTTATTATAACATCATAAAACACAATTATAGTTAATTATTTTAATGTTTAACTAGAAAAAAAAAACAACTCATTAATTTATTTGAAAAAAAAAAAAAGGCAATTTTGTCATTTTTAAAAAATACAAAAATACACACTTTTCAATTTCAAATTAACATAAATTTAAATACATAAATATATTGTTATTCAAGTAACTATAACATAATCAGTGATATAGAAATGTTATTTGCATTATTTTCATGGCCAACATCTTTATAATTTGTTTCTCCAAATTTTTACTGTGCAACCACATACCCATTGTATTTTATAAACGAAACTTTTGATTTTTGAAGAAATTGGAAGGGAAGAGGTCGATAAACTTAGATTACATAGCTGTAATATAATTTGTTCATATCATGAATTTATTAAATCAAGAATTAAAATAAAACGTTTAACTTATAATTGATACAATTATGTATTAACGTGAAACAGTATTTGAAAAAAGTTTAACGGATCAAATATTTTTACTTCATTTATCTAAATAATGATACCGTCAGCATATTATGAAGTTATCTATTATCAAATAAAGCTTTGCATCAGTTAAACTAGATTTATAAAGCTACTAGAATAATTAAATAATAATGCATTTATTAGAGATATTTTCGGTTTTATTATTGCCGCGTAATAAATGTTGGGTTGTTTCCAGAAGTACGTATTACAGATGTTCTTGATTGGATTAGCTATTCTGGCTGCCTTTTCTATAAATCCTATTAAACTTAACTTTTGATAAAATTTGGATAGCAATCATTGTAGAAAAATCATTTATAAAAAAAATGTAATTTTAAAAGATGATTTTTGTACGTGTGAACTTTTTATTATTTTATTCAGAATTTGTCGGATAGTACAACAAATATAAAATGGGATTATAACATTTTGTAGCGCCATGTAATAGTACTATATATATACAAAAACCAGGCTGTATATTAATTAAACTTAAGTTTCAAATCACCGTATATAACATTTTAAATTACAGCAATAATAATAATGAGTGCACTATAATTAATAGACAAGTAGATAAATCTTCAATTATATTAAAAGTAAAAAATGACATTATATAAGGGAAAACATCTCATTGATAAGGTTAAAATATTTGTAAATCATTATGGAAAAGGGCTTATAGTACATATATTTGTATGATAAAAACTTCAGATATGATGATGATGAAAAGACAATAATTTTTATACTCTCACAAACACATATATTATTATAAAAACATATATACCTCTCTCTATATGTGTGTATATGTATACAAAACAACCTTTTACCATCAACATCATTGTTCTGTTCCTTCAATCGTATGAACGTAGACATTAAAAAAATTATATTGTTAACAATAGCGTGTATTAAAGATTATACTTTACACGGTATGTAATATTAATTCAATTACTTCAGTGATGAAATAGAATTGAATAAAATTTTAATCTAAGATTAAAAACTTTTTAAATTTTTGAAAATATAATTTAAAACGTAGCAATTATTTGTAAAAAGCTTTTTGAGTTGTAGTGATTAATGCATTCACCAGTCCTGATCTGAATTAAAATTCGAGTTAATTATGGATATTTTTGCAAACTGGGTTTGAGACTTTCTTTTACGTAATCAATCCTAGTCAGCACAGTTAGACATTTAATTATTGGTTTACAAATGAAAGTATAGTTATTCTTAGTATATATAAAATAAGGAAGAAAAATTGTATGCATTGACTTCCGTTGTTTTTTTTGGTGTATAAATGATGTAAAAGTTTTTGGCTTAATTATTTAAAAGTTACTTTATTCTTTACATTTATGTATGCAAAGTAAAAATAAAATTAAATATCTTTATTTTACACTACTACTTTGTACAAACTATTGGTTTATACACTGTTTGTATAATTTAGTGTTCTTTCTATTTCATATTTGCGTTGAAGTATCAAGTTTTTTGATCATTATATTTTTAATTCTTCTTGTTTAGATAAGATCTTTAATTGCTTATGTTTTTATATACATTTTCTGTTGATCATTTTTAACAAAAAATATTCAGATATAAGCAGGTAAGTAAGCACATATACTGTTGACCGTATATATAAAATGACTATGTTTAAAAAGTTAATATCAATACAATTTTGCAATATTTTCATTGAAATATATCAATCTTTCTATCTGTTTGCTAGTCTAACTACCTGCCCATGTACCTGACTATTTATCTATCCACTTATTCATACATTCTTTTTCTTTTCATTGAGCTAAGTATCCATACATTCATTCACCAATTTTTCAGCTAATTAATCAACCAACCAATCAATCAGTCAAAAATGTAATCCATTTGTCTGTTACATGTAGGATTTAATAATATAGTGATTAAAGCATTTATATACTATGCTCTTAAACTCTAGTTTGAATTCAGATGAAATAACATTTTCATATATTTGAAGATTCCAAAACAAGTTTAGTTAAATTAATTGTGTATTCAATTATAAGTGAATAAATTAAAAAATAACTATTATTATCTAAAGGGAAAACAACAAAGAAAAAAAAAGTTCTAGTAATTAATTAACCTGGTTTCTTCTTTATTATTCCTCTGAGGAAAGATTTAGAGAGACCTTTGCTTTGTAATAAATTATTTACTTTGTAATAATTTATTTAATACTATTTGTATCTACTTATAAATAATTTAACGATGCCTTTAAATATAACGTAATATAGAATGAATCGTAGGCAGTTTTACTTTATATACAAATGATCAAATATACACCAACAGTAACACTGGAGATATATTTTATTTGCAATATTTTCATTTCAAATTCTAAATCATTAGAATATCAAGACAGTTTCAGAATTACAAATGTACAGTTACAATAACAGGTACTTAAGAACAATTTCTTGCTCTAAATTTTGGAAGTGGGGGGGGGGGAAGAAATGTTTAATTATCTTTCTCATAAATTAAACTTTATATAATTAAACAATTTGCAAATAATATAATTTACTATAGAATAAATCCACAGTTTTGATGAGAAATAAACATAACAAATGTGAATTATATTTTATATTACATTAAATTATATATATATTATGCTGAATTTATAAGAAATTTAAAAATAGAATTAAAATAATTTTTTTTCTCTGCTGTATTCACTTCTTTTTTTTATTCCATGGCTCACATATATATGTTTATAATTTATTTAAGCATAACTCCTAAAATAAATAACAAACTATATATATTACTTCAAGAGGAGAACGTGAACTGAGATACATATATTGCAAACAAATTTGCCTGTAAGTTTTTACATTCCTCTTTAGTTTATTATTGAGATCTATTACAAAAAGTGTCCATGTTACATTTAATAAATAATTGAAGCATATTTGTTCTCCTTTCTGAGAAATTCAAAATTTATTATATTTTAAATGTCATGTTATAATAGTAATTATGTTTCAAATAGATGATGTTTAGATTTGCACTCCTAGCATAATAAATAATTTTTGTTATTATTATAATTAATCTGGGAATAAGGCATGGGTCCCATGCCACCCAGAGCATCCTCAGGTTGCGGATAGGGGCATGGCCTTCAGATATGAAGGTTAGCTGCGAATAAGCAGAGTACTGTAAATAAGCAGTCACTGACAATGGGACAACATTCACTATCAGGAAGTGGTGAAGGAGACAGTGGCGTGTTTTCTTCTATAAAGTGCCACAATTCCTATGACGGTGGATGTATAATGGCAAGTGTTGACTGCCATTAAATAAGTCAACACCCCGCTGGGTGCTGGGTCAGCAATGACATTTCTTCCAAGTCAGCGGAAGATCACTAGAGGTGACAATGATGAGGAGGAAGCGGTAGTTGGATTTTCATTTTATGGGATTTGGCTAGCGCACTAAGCCTATTATAGAGGTTATTGCTGGGCAAAGAAGGCAATGGGAAACCACTTTGTCTTATAATTCCCTTGTTTTATTATGAGTATGTCTACAGGAATCATTGTGTTTGGTGTTGAGACCTTAGTTAAGAATAACTTTGGTGTCTTGCCCGGCAGGAGTGGACATGAGGCTACTCAGGTCGTCAACCTGCGAAATCCTCATAAATATAATTCATTGAGAGGGGATACACTGAGAATTGGAACATGGAATGTTAGATCTTTGAGGAAAGGTGGGAAATTGGAGAATTTGAAAAGAGAGTTGAATTTGAATAATATTGATGTAATGGGATTAAGTGAAGTGAGGTGGGAGGGATGTGGAGAAGTAAGTAGTGGAGATGTAAAGTTGTTTTATTCAGGTGGTGATAGGTCAATTAATGGAGTTGGCATTGCTGTGAGGAAGAAAATATGGAATAGTGTGGCAAAGGTTGATGGGATTAATGATAGACTGATGGTGATGAGAATAAATGCAAGTCCTAGGGATTTGGTAATTATACAAGTTTATATGCCAACTAGTACTCATGATGATAGTGAAATTGATGAAATGTATGAGAAGATAGAAGAAAGTATTCAATGTGAAGGAAAAAATGCATGTATATTGCTATTGGGGGATTGGAATGCTGTTGTGGGGAAAGGTAGGGAAGAGAAAATTTGTTGGAAATTATGGTATTGGAAAAAGAAATGAAAGGGGTAGTCAACTTGTACAATTTTGTAAAGAGAATGGGTTTGTCATTGCAAATACTTGCTTTAAAAATCATATTAGAAGATTGTATACATGGAAAGCTCCAGGTAACAAAGAACGTTATCAAATTGATTATATACTGATTCAGAATAGATATAAGAATGCTGTTAAGGGTTCACATGCTTTGCCAGGTGCTGATATAGATTCGGATCATAATTTGGTGATGGCTAAATTAAAGTTAAGTTTAAAAAGAATTAAAAGAGGGAAAAGATACACAAGATGGGACTTGGATAAATTGAGACAAATGGAAAAAGGAAAATTTGGTTTAATATGTGAAAATGAATTTAAAAGAATTGTTCAGGATGGGAACTATATTAATAGCTCTGATGAGTGTTGGAATAGAATTAAAGAGGGATTCTTGAAAATAGCAAAAAATGAAATAGGTATTATTCATGCAAGAAAAGCTAAAAGACCTTGGATAACTGAAGGTATGTTGGAAAAGATGGAAGTGCGGAGATGGTGGAAGAATGTAAATACTGAGGAAGGGCAAAAGGAATATAAGAAATTTAATAATGAATTAAGAAGAGAAACAGATTTAGCAAAAGAAAAGTGGTTGGAGCAAGAATGTAAAGAGATAGAAAGGTTTCAACAGATGAAAAGATATGATCTAGCATTTGATAGAATACAAAGTATTTCTTGGAAGAAAAAGACATGGGTAGCAAGTGAGATTGCGGATAAGAATGGAAAAAGGTTAACCGATAGTAATGATATATTAAAAAGATGGGAAGAATATATTCGGTATCTGTTTAGTAGAGGAAATAATTTAATTAGTTATGAACTTGAAAATGAAGATGTTGCAATGGATGATAGAGGTATGGACATACTGCCAGATGAAGTAAGAAAGGCAATCGCACAAATGAAGAATGGTAAGGCTATTGGATTTGATGCAATACCTATAGAATTTTTGAGAGAAATGGGAGAATTTACTATGAAGGAAATAGTTGGACTTTGCAATTTGATATATAATAGTGGAGTTTGGCCTGAAGATTTTTTAAGAACTATAGTGATTCCAATTGCTAAAAAGAAGAAAGCTGTTAAATGTGAAGAGTATAGGACAATAAGTGTATTGTCTCATGTTTCTAAGGTGTTATTGAGGATTTTAACTCAAAGGATTTATGGGAAGGTTGACTATTATATTGCTGAAGAACAGTTTGGTTTTCGGAAAGGGAAAAGCACAAGAGATGCTATTGGTATTGTTAGGACAATTGCAGAAAGATATATTGAAAGAGATAAAGGAATTGGTATATGTTTTGTAGATTTAGAAAAGGCATTTGATAGAGTAAGCTGGAATAAACTGATGTCTATCTTAAGAGATAAAGAAGTATTCTGGAAAGAAAGACGATTGATATGGAATATGTATAATGGGCAAAGAATAAGAGTTAGATTTGGATGTAATGAGACTGATGAAGTGAATATAGAAAGTGAAGTTAGGCAAGGATGTAGTATGTCACCTGTTTTGTTTAATATTTATTTAGAAGATATGATAAATAATTATTTGGACTGTGGAGGAGCAAATGTTGGAGGGAGAGTAATAAAGTGTATAAGATTTGCAGATGATATGGCTCTTATTGCTGAGGAAGAAAAGGATCTTCAGAATATGTTGAATAAATTGGAAGAAGGATGTATGGCATATGGAATGAAGATTAATATTGAAAAGACTAAGTGTTTATGGATAGGGAGAGATGCAAAAAGACTGCAAATTGGAATCCATGATGACATGGTGCAGCAGGTGAAGGGATTTAGATATTTGGGTTGTTGGTTGAGTGAGGATGGAAGAAGTGAAGATGAAGTTAAAAGAAGAATAGCATTGGCAAAGGTGACATTTGTAAAAAGAAAGAAGATATTCTATTCTGTGGACTTATGGAAAGAGAATTAAGGAAAAGATTAATTAAATGTTATGTGTGGAGTGTATTAATGTATGGTTGTGAGACATGGACATTGAGTAATAGAATTAAGAAACAACTGGAAGCTTTTGAGATGTGGACATGGAGAAAAATGGAAAAAATCAGTTGGGTGAATAAAATAACAAATGAAGAAGTTTTGAAAAGAGTTAATGAGGAAAGAAGATTGATTGAAAGTATCAAAGAGAGAAAGAGAAACTGGATTGGACATATACTAAGAAAAGATTATAGTTTAATGAAAGATGTTTTGGAAGGAATGGTGAGTGGAAATAAAAAGAAAGGACAGAAGAGATTGACATTATTGGATGATATACAAGATGGAAGGAGTTATGTGGAATTGAGGAAGTGGGCAAGGAAGAGAATGGAATGGAAGAATGGATGAACTGATGTAGTGACTACTCTCTGGACCTGTCTATTGGACAGGCTACTATTGATGATGATTATAATTAATATCAGTGTATAAACTAAAATTATACATAATTTAATATTTATAAAAAAATAGAATTAATGCAATGTGTTTTTATTTTCATAAATGTTGAATACCAAGCGGTTTGTTTAAACATAATACAAATTGTGAATTATGCAGTAATAGTTTTAACAACTTAAAAATAAAAATATATTTTAGTTATAAATTAACTATTTATTATTATATTTATATAAATATAATGTGATTTGATGTCAGGATGCTTGATAAAATTGGGATTTAGCTTTAACTAAAACACGTGCAAAATGAGAACACTTTTAGCTTTGTGAAATGTATAATGTACTCTCCCATTATTTCTAATAGTTAATATCTAAGTGTTTCATAAAATTATAAATTATTTACATATATAATAATGGGAAATAATGAGGACATATACATAGTGTCAATTTATTTAAACTATTTCTGTAGGCTTGATGGAGAGATGGTAATTAAATAATTTTCTATTTAAATACAATTTGTACATTTAACTTCAAATATTTTATAGCAAAAAAGTATTTACTGCATCTATACACACACAATCTTACATTTCAATTGTCCTGCAGTTTTCCTCAGATCCACTACTATTATATTTATATAAAATATTACAGCAAAATAAAAGAAGTGTCAGGTTTAGTAAATATTCGATCTATAAACAATAACAATGAGGAAAATTAAATGACTTTAAAGTCAATAAAAAGACTATACTCAAAACTTAATACATAAAATTAATAAAATAATCAAAACATAATTGTTACAAGTTATTATAATAATTTAAATATCACATTTATCACAAGTTTAAAAAAGAATTTGCTATTTGGAATAGATTATAAGTTTTTGTTTTTAAATTTTATAAAAAATATAACTTAATTAAATATAACTAAAATATAAATGTGCACATATTAATTGATGAATTAATAATTAATTTAGTCAAAATGTTAACAATAATTATTAATAATTTTTTTGTTATTCATTTACAATAACTTAAAAATTGAAAACTTTTATTTCATTGAAATGATAAATACATTGCTCTGCAAGATTTGTTGTTGTGTAGGTTGATGGACTCTGGAGGTCAAAGTTTATGGATTGAGAGTCCAGTTCTATAATTTCTGATAGTCAAACTGTTTATAAACTCACAAGCAATAAATTATTGGATTTTTATTTCTATTTTTAAAAATATTACTAATGTATACTTTATTTAATTTTTTTAATTAATGATTTTAATTATTTTTCTCTCTCCATATTATAATATTGTAGACAATGGGAACTCTGGCCATGCCAATATTACATGCTTTTTAAATTTAAAATACATTACTTAGAAAAATAATAGATTTAATTTTGTCCTAAATTATTTTTTATAATATCAAACATTAATGTATTTGAAATTTTACATTTTTTAAAATGATGATATTATAGTTCCCAGGCATCGTTTTTTAATAATAATAATGTAAATATTATTATAATTTTATATTGTAAAAAAGACAAAAGTACAAAATCAGATAAATAATTTCATTTATCTCCTCTCTTCAGTAATTTTAATTATATACCAATTACAGTGTTATAAAAAGTAATAAGATAAATACTTTTTTCTCCATAGTAAATTATTGAAAAGTCTTAATTTTAACTTTTAAATAAAAATAATAAAGAAAGTTTTTTTCTAAAGTAAAAAAAAATTTTTTTAACATTTTTGTTTAATTTTATTTTAATTAAAGTTGATGTATTTTTTCTTTATCTCTTTTCAAAACAATAAAGTTTTTCTGAAATAAAGAATAAATAAAGGATTATCTTGTTTTTGGCATAGAAAAATAAAATAATAGCTACAGATAATTTTTTTTCTTGTTATTAAGAATTTAATTTTTTTATCTTTGATTTGTTTTAAAATTTTAATTTTGAAAGAAAGAAATATTTGTAAAAATAAACCCAATTGGTCAGAGTTAAATTTTGTCAGGTGGAATATAAGATTGTGATTCTATGAACACAGGATTGTTCAATAAAATAAGACAGGGGAGTGGTTAAATCAGTAGACCAAATTATTATGAATCAAGTTTCAGAAGAATATAGTAGAAGTTATTCTTGTTTAAACTGTCAAAGGAAACAGTAGCAACAATCTTTTCTGATTCAGATGCTTAAAAAAGTATTTATGAAGATCATAGTATCAGTTAAAATGAATTTTAGAATGGAGGTAAAAAAATATGTGCTAAGTTTTAGCAAGATGTTGAACATAATCAAACCTCAACCATGTAACCATTCACTATAAAATGTAGAATACCCTTAAGTAATCTGCAACAAGCCTTGTTTTTATCCAAGAGTATAAATATCTGTCACTCTGTGTTAGCCTGACTTTGAAAATTATTAGAAAAAAAATTCATGAATTCTTTCAGTCTATTAGCCTAGAAAATATTCCATTACATAATAGAAAAAAATAATTGTGTACATTAGTATACCATTAGATATTAATGAAGAAATCTTTAGGAAGAAAACCAACATGAAAAACTAAAAAATACAAGTGCCAAAGAAGAACTAAAAAATATATCCATGATAAAAGTATTTAATGTGCACATTATATTTACATGTATAGATAACATTTTTTAATAAAAATGGGTAATATTGAATAATTTTTATTAATTTAACATCTTTTGAAACATGTTTTCTTTATTTATTTAATTTTTCCTCCAAAATTATAAATAGGGGTTTTAGTTAATTTACAAATTCCTTATCTCTGATTGTGCAAAGTTGTTTTTCAGCTTTAGTTATTGACAAGAAAATGACTTAATAAAAGTAAAAATTAATAAATTTAATAAAAATCAATTGGTTAATCATATTAACTATAGGAAATTATAGTTTTTAATAAAATGTATTTAAGTTTGAATTAATCATATTATCATGTCATTTTTATTTTTAATTATTAATCAGTTAGTTTATAAAATAATTGTTAAAATATAATAGTTTTAATGTCTTTATTTCTCCATCTATCTGTTCTATGAATGGGAAGCATGTGTGACTTGATTTCATAATAGCAAAGTGTTTTAGGAATTTTAAAATTATCTCAGTAAAATTATTTAAAGTAAAGTAAACTTATATTTATTGATTTCTTGTTCACACTTATAGTTACTAGAATTTTATGACCTTGAGCTGGCTTTAAGGAGCATAATAGTTAGTTATATAGATGTAGAGGTTTATACTTATGGTTAAATATCTAGATGAAAATTCTGGATGGTGCAAAAATACCACCCTTAAAATCCATTCACTGCATTTTATTTGTTTATCAAGAGAAAATTTAGTTTATAGTTGGCCTGTACACTCATGGCACAATATGGCCAGAACATTGATGCTCATCAGCATGCACCAGTATTCCAGAATTATTTAGCACTTATAGTATATGATTAACCTGTTTATAATGTTATCTTATTTAAATCCAGCACAAGAAATAATTGTTGGCTGTTCATTGTTGATGATTTGATTATTCTTATTTAAAGCTGGATAACTTGTTGTTTATTATTAATATACCATTTTTATCGCAATTTTGATCTCATGCTTCTGTATATATTATTTTTATATTTATTAATTTATATTCACTGTGATATTTTATATTTACTTATTATTCACTGTTTTTGATTATTCAGTATAATCATTGGGTTGATGATGTATTCCTATCTTTCTATAGTAACCTCTATCTTTCCATACCATTACAATATCTTTCTTTCTTTCTGATTAGATTATACAAAGATACTAAAACATCATTATTATTTTTTTATATATTGAATTATTTTCATAATCTAATTTAACTATTAAATGCACTTAGAAAATTTCAAACTTTGTTTATATTTTTCTAAATATATTCTACTGTTAATAATAGCATACTGGTAATTATATATACAAATGTTTCAAATGACTTTTTTCCTCTTTTTCAGAAGTTTCTAGCTTGATGAGTGATAGTAATAGCATGGAGGTCAAACCAGCAACTTTTAGATTTATGAATATAAAGTTTAAGATAAAGCTAATCAACTAGTTATTCTGCCAAAGGCAAGAGAAAGTAAAAAAATTATATACTCATTTATGAAGATTCTCTTGATTTCATTTTTTATTAGGCCAAAGTTATGGTAGTTTTCAAACATTAATGAATTATGACATTAAGTATTTATAGTGTTATTTTCCTATTTTATTTTGAAAATTTCTTTAAAAGTAAAAAATCTTTTTTTCCATAGCAATCTTTTTTCCCAATTGATCATATGTCTATTAGACATGCTTGATTTTCTATTTAGTTTTCTCTCTAATCATTACTTTTATCTTTTAAAATTATTTTTAATGGAGAAGCAGATTTTACAGGCATATATATTCTTTTACATTCACATAGTATTTCATAAATGCAGTTTTCATTTTTAATCATTTTAAATATTTCTCACAATGTTCTGTAGTTTTGAAATGCTATTCTCATTTTATATTGATTACAGATCACTTTAGTCTGTCTAATATTCCTAATATATGGATGCATTGTATTACCTATAATTATTTTTTTAATGGTTTCTTTTGTTGTTATATATTCAAAGAGTTTTAATTATCAACAATGCACATTAATTTATCATGAGAATTTATTTTATGTTGGGCTTTTCTTTTACCATACAACTAGCTTCTAAATAAAGTTTTTTTGCTATGTTTCATTGTGATAATATAGCTCTACATTTTGTGTTTTTGTCATGATTAGACACATATGCTAAGTATTTTTTTATATGCATAGATTTTTTGTGAGCCAGAGTTTAGATTTTGTCATATGATAATCTTGACACAAGAACATCTAAGAATGTCATTTTTTAATCATGTTTTAATTCTATTATAAATATAATTGAAGTTCTATTACATGAGTACATCCAGAATGTTTGTAATGGTATTATATAATGTGCCATACAACAAATGTAACATTGACATAATAAATCCAGGGTTTTAGTGAAAATGGAGTGGAATTTATGATTGTGGTTTCAAGTTTTTCCATTTAAATATTGCTGATTGAATATTACAGAGATGAATCCAAAATCATTTCTTGGTTTTGTTGAAAGAATTCTATGCTGTATCAAAAGTCCATTGTTGTTATGTAGAATGTTGAGAGTTCTGTTATATTATGAATAGGAAAAAGTTATTCTAGTTTGTAATACACTATTCTCATTTAATCGTTTTTGTATCATAAGGTATATCTTATTATTGGGTACCCTTGTGAATGAACTTTCCACTTCAAAGTTTGCTAATATGCTTATTATTTCTATTTTCATGTTCTTGATTAAATCTAAAAATTGACTGAATCTCTGACAAAGAATAGTATCTTGTATGCCAAAGCTCTAAGAACTTAAAAAACTATTCATATATTTTAATTTGGAGAATTCATAGAACTAATATTCGATCTTAATAAAGCATGATCATAACATATTTTAAGTAGACCATAGAGATGTGAAATTTTGTAGAATAGATTATAAATTTATTTTTTCTGAACCAGTGAAACATTTGTAATTCTTTGTTAGTAATGCTTGTAGCTTTGCTTCTGTGGTTGGCAAATATATATTTTGCTATGATTCTGTATTAACCTACTATTTTTATTTTATCATATAGCCTTTGTCAGGAAAATGATTATAGAGTTGTCTAGTTTGAAAGATTTAATAACTTTATATCAACACAGTTAATGTTTAACATGATTTTCTGATACTCTAAGATGTTTTTGTACACTTTGGTAGATTTTTGCAAATTGTTCTAGTAGCAATTTTTGAGTAATTTCTTCAACTCTGCCATAGATGGGGTGATGGGAAGTTAACCATTTATTTTGAGCAGAAGTTATACTATTTGTTAAACATGTACAACTAAGATTTTTTTTACTTACAAGGCTGCTAAATTATTTGATTTAGTAAGAAGTTTGAGAAGTTCAGGCAATTTTATATTTTCCCTTTAACAACATTTGCTATTGTAGTTTAGAATATGATTTTTTTTACTGATTGAAAAACTCTTATGTAATCAATAATCTTATTTTTTAGAAAAATATTTTGTTTGATGGAATGTAAAATATGATAATTGAAAGACCAATGAGTATGTATTTTTTCTCTTAGTAGAGTTTCACTCTTTGAGTAATTTTTTATCTCTTTGGTAACGAATTGCAGCATTTAGATATAAGCTTTAGAGATAATCACTTCAGTTTTATACTTAATAAAAAAGTTAATTGTTTTTTTACTTTAACCAGATTTGACATATTTTTTTTTTAATATTTAAAGTTTGTCATAATCCTCAGTTCATATTGATTACTTAATGTTTGTCTGAAAGTTTGTGTTGGTGGTATTTTCCTTGTAATTATTAATGAAATTATTCTCCACAGCTAGTTTAATCGATAAATGATTTTTAATAATAACACAAAGGTTAATGTATAATGTATTTATGAGTCTCTTTTCTTGAGAAGTTGCTGGCCTCATCAGTGAGAGTACTAGCATGAATATCAAAACAATATTTTTTAGATTTCCAAATACTTAAATTAAGGTGACACTTTAACCAAATAGGCTATTCTGTAAAAAGTAAAAGTCAATAGAAATTTTATATAATTATCTGTGAAGAATTTTTTGATTTCATTTTTTTTTAAGAGCAAGGTTAAATGGTTTTTAAATATTATGGATTATTTATTAGATTGACCTAAAGGGATATTTGCCATTGTCATGCATGAAGCTTTTTTAAATACTTTATTTTTTACTTTCTTTCCAATGTTTTTGTCTTTTTTCAATTGAACATACCTTTATTAGTATATGCATAATATGTTATTTTAAATACATCTATGCTTATTTTTTCTAATAATTATTTTGTGTTTATTAACTAGTTTTTGATGAAGTGGTGTTATTTTTGATTTTCAGCATTTTAATTTTATATTTTATAGAGGTTAGAATTTCTAACAGTGCTATAGTTTTGGAAATATATTCTGTTATTCTGATGATGGCAGATATTTTAGTTTGCCTGATATTTCTATTATGTCTGAACTACAATAGTATCTCCCATTGTCTTTTTTTATATTTCTTTTTTTGCCTTTTAAGGTTTTTTTTTTTTTAATGATAGTTAATGAATAAACATTATAAAAATTTGACCTGTAATGGATTTTTCTTTTTCAAGTTATAGTTGACATCTGAATGAGCTTCTTTTGCTCAAGTCCATGGTATTGATTAAGATGTATTTTTTGTTTCTTTTATGATTAGATGTATATACTAAATATTTTTATGTGTGACTTTGCAATGGAAAGTCTTATCAAATAATGTCTAAAAATATCAACTTTCATTCTTGTTCTAATTATATTTTGAATTTTATTGTAGAAGATGTTAATGATATGTGTTCAGAATATTTGTAATAATACTTCACTATGTGGCGATACAATAAATATATCACTGACATAGCAAAGCCAACCTTTAATGAGATTCAGTAATATTTATGGCTGTGGTTTTAAGTTCTTTCATATAAATTAAGCTAATAGGAATGAAAATGATGAGCCCATAACCATTCCTTGATTTGTTGTTATGTAGAATGTTAAGAATTCCATTATCTTATGAATAGAAAAAGTTGCTCTGGTTTTTAATGTTTTATTCAATCTTTTTCTGACAATAGATAATGTTTCATCAATGGGTACATTTATGAACAAATTTTGCCCATTAATCCATACTATTACATCAGTTCATTTCATTTTGATTTTTGATTAATTCTTCAAGTATTTAAAATCCATGGCAAAGGGAAGTGTCGTGTATATCAAAACTCTAAACATTTCAAGAAGATATTTTGACAAATGTTGACCTAGTGAATTTTTAAAGCTGACTTAAGAAAACACAGTTTTTACAAATTATAAAGATATAGAATTTTATAAAATATATTATTAATTTTATTTTTTTAGTATTCATGAATCTAAAGGTCACTTATTCAAATACCATGCTACTACAATTCTTGATCAAGCTAACAACATCTATTAAAAGGAAAAGAATAACAAAACTAGTAATATTGGGTTATGCAGTGGAGTCATTATATTTATATTTCTGATGCAAACCTCCTTTGTGCACATGATACATTGGCATATAATCACCCATATTTTGTTGATACATTTTTATTATAATAGGATTCATAATGTTTATGGAATTGCATATACAGAGTATTTTTTAACACACACACACACATAATAGCACAAATGATTTATATATATATGAATATGCATATATGTATGTTGGGAGTAACAAGAAGAGATTGAAAATGCAATGTATGGATAAGAGAACAAACATATGTTACTGACCTCATGGAAAAAATTAAAAGATTGAAGTGGAGTTGGGCTGGACATATTGCTAGAAGAGATGATAATAAATGGACAATTGAAATTTTAAATTGGATTTCAAGAGATTGTAAAAGACCCAGAAAGAGACCACATGTGAGATAGATGGATGAAATAAGAAAGTGTGCAGGAGTGAAGTGGAGAAGCTAAAGATTGGAAAAGATGGATTGAACTTGGAGAGACCTCCATCCTGCAGTGGATTGATAATGGTTGATGATGATGATGATGGGAACAAAATTAAAAATTGAAGGACATTTTGTATATATTTACTGTGTCTATGTTTAATCACTCACAATCTTTCAAAAAATAAATATTTACTGTACCATACTTTTATTTTTTAAATAAAATAAGTAATAAAATATGAGAGTTTCACTACAGTTAAATACACTCTGAATAATATTCTTTTTCTTCAATTAATTTTTTTTCTTAAGAAAATTTTAATAGCAGTCTGTCTACTTGCAGGCAATACCTTTTCTAGTTGGTTTAATATATTAAAATTAATATTAGTTAAAAATTTATATAGTTGTCTCAACTTGCTGTTCCATATTTCAAATTCAGGGTTAAATTCTTCAAATTTTAAACTTTCTGACATAATAGTAAGAATGTTTTTCAATTTTATTTTTTGCCATTATTAAATCAATAACTTTCATTATTCCTCAAGAAAGATGCAATACAAATTTTATTAAATTTCATAAAATTTTTAGCTTTACAGTTAGAAATTTTTTTTATTATTAAACTTAACCAGAAGAAGTTTATTAATAAATGTGATTACATATGACTCTCTGAGAAAATGGTTGTTGCCATTATTAAATTTAGAAATTTTAATCTTTTTATTTTTTGTTTATTTACATTTTTATTTATTTATTTACAATTTTTTTTGGATAGTGTATAATTAAAATAGTCTACTGGCGCAGTATATGTCATACCGGCACTGTATATTAACTTGTGTATTATTGCTATCCATCTAATATATTAAAAAATATATAAATAAAATTTGAATTTTTTGTAATAAAGCATATAATAGACATCACCAACATATAACTGAAAGTCCAATTAAGTCTATAATTTTAGATTCATAGATTGCTTCTGATTTACCAACTATGTTTTTTTACACTTAGTGCAAATATAAATTTGATGCCTGGAAGCAATTAAAATGATTTTTTTTTTTCAGTCATTAAAAGTAAAGTTTTTTAAATTTTATTTTGACAAAGCCTCTTGAATGGAAGATATTAATTATTTTTATTAGTCAAATTTTAAGGATTATTTAGATGAAAGTATTCATATCTTTTCAATAAATATTTTGTAGTTTTAAGAGATTTGCTTCTAAGTTTTTATTAAAAAAAAGAATGATGTATAGGTAATGACATTGTATTTTTTTTATGATCAAGTAAGAGAAAAAAAATCTAGTGAATAAAAACAAAAATCAAACAAAACAAATATTTTTCATTTGCTAATGAATAAAAAAATCTCTTTTGTATATTGTTATGGTAAATGTCCAGATGAAAAATCTTAAATAATCTTTAATTTTGAATCTTACGGAAACAATAATTTTAGATGAACTGAAAGAAATGTTATTGTTAGAGTGAACAACAAATAAAAAACCAAAAACAAAAAAGGAATGCAGTCACTATCTTATATATAAAGTCTATAATTTCTCTCTTGTCTAATTGGTGAATGAATGTTTGTCCAATGATGTTACAACCACTATATTTATGCAAAGGAAGTAATTCCACCATTAAATAAAAAACACTGTGAAAAAAATCAGTATGCTCTTAACCATGGGAATATAGTATATATTTTGTGATAAAAATTCCCAGCCAGCTGCAAGAACAGCCACAAATGCTGATTTCTAATTTGACATTAAGGTGCTTTGTGCGTTCACTTCTGTCAGATGAATGACATACTCAGCAACATTACCAATTTTTATAAATTAATAATGTTTAATAAAAAAAACATATTTACATTAAATTTAAATGAAATAAATTTTCTACTTTAAGGAAATATATATGTTCTACTTGCATGTGTAGCTCAATTGTTCTCAAAGCTGTGTATTGTTACCAAATATATTAATAAGAATAAATGAGCTTAGTGTGTTTGAAGGGTCCAGCCTTCATAATCATAGCTTGACTGCTAATATGGTTAATGATATGCAAATTTATGTTAAATATGCTAGACATTCCATTTCCATGATAAAACATAAGCCACCATGAGTGTATTCTATATAACCCCACAATCATGTGCAGAGAGAGACATGACCTCAAAAGAAAAGTCAAGGAAGCCTTCTTTTTCTCCAGAGGCAAAGATGTCATAAACAGGAAATTTGCCTCTGGAGATAAAGAAGGCTTCCTTGACTTTTCTTTTGAGGTCATGTCTCTCTCTGCACATAATTGTGGGGTTATCTGGAATACACTCATGGAGGCTTGTGTTCTGGTGCTGAAAGAAAACTGAATAGGTGGAAGGATGATTGCAGGCTCTATTGTATGAGTATTTGTGTTGTGCCAATTGCGTGGACAAAGACACTCTACTTTCCCCATAGTCAAGGAAGCCTTCTTCATCTCTGAGACAAAGGCACTATAAACAGGAAAGACACATGCTATGGTTTATTGAGGAAATGGAATGTCTAGCATATTTAGCATAAATTTGCATATCGTTAACTGTCTTAGCAGTCAAGCTATGATTATAAAGGCTGGACCCTTCGAAAGTGCTAAGCTCATTCATTCTTATTTATATATTTGGTAACAATACACAGCTTTGAGGACAATTGTTCTACACACACAAAGTGAACTAGATTAAATTTTAAAAAAATGTTATTAAAGCAACCAATTAAAAAAATATTACAAATATTATATTTAATAAAAAAAATTACAAAAATGACCAATGTTTTTGTATTCTGTACTGGCCAGCTGGAAAAACAGCCACAAACACTGATTGATAATTCAATGTTAAGGCACTTCATGCTTTTATTGTCTGTCATTCTCTAATAAAGTTCAGATGAATGATATACTTAGCAATGTTAATGAACTTTTATAAATTTTCAATGTTTAATAAAAAACATATTTACATTAAATCTTTAAAAAAAATTAGTAAAGCAACCAATTAAATAAAAAATATTACAAATATTATATTCAACAAAAAAATTTACAATAAATGGCAATTATTAATAAAGCTAAAAGAAACTTATGATTATGGTAGACATAACTGACTATCAAAAAGAAAAAAAAATTATACAGAGGGCACTCCAGTAAATATATATTTGAAGTTGTAAAGCAAGCAATAAAAAAATATTACAAAAATGACCAGCATTTGTGTATTCTGACATTAATAAATGATAACTATTAATAAAGCAAAAAAACTTATGATTGTGATAGTCTTGACTAACTATCGAAAAAATTAATTTTTTATTCAGAGGATGTTTCAGCAAATCTAGATTTGCATCAGAACAGTACATGTGCTTTGTTCTACAGAGATATCATATTATAATGTGATTCCAGTATATAAATTCATGTTTAAAATGTGATATTTAGTGAGGAGAAAAATAGATGCCATTGTGCCATATTTACATCCAGTAAATAATATTATTAGAAAGTTGTTTTTTTATTCAGAGGTCACTTCAGTAAATAATCTTATTGAAGAAATGGATGACATGGATAACAAGAATGGACAGCTTTTGAAATTTTTTTTGTCAAAGAGTGAATTTGAGCATTGGAAATTTATGAAATATTTATGAGGACAATACACATGGTCTAAAAATAATATATTTTACATAATGGATTATGTATTAGTAGAGAAAGAAGGAATTAATAAAGAAAGAAAAATTAAAGTGTTTGATAATGAAGAGAGAGTATGTAATAGTGATCATAACTTCTTTATAATAGAAATGATTAGTAATGTGATGTAAAATAGTAATAAAAGTAGAAAGATAATAAAAGATGTGGAAGAAGAATAAATGATAAGTTAGAAGAATATAAAATAAAAATAGAATAAATCATGGAAGAATTTGTTGGGGATAGATATAAGGACTGGTGTGGTGAAGTAGAAAAAGTAGCATATAGGGTTTTAGGTGAGAATATTTGAAAGAATAAAAGTAACAGAAAAGTGAGAATTAGTAAAAGTGTAAAAGAGAGCAAAAAGGGCATGCAGAGAATATAAATATGCAGTTAAAAACAAAGAAAATGAAAAAGATGTTAATATTAAATGGGAAAAGTATTTTTTTTAAAAAAAGAAGTTGGCTAAAATAGATAATTATAGAGAGAATGAAATTAAATAATAAATTATTGAATGATATTAATAAAAGAGGAAGAGGTGGGAATAAAAATTTTTGGAAATATATTAAAAGAAGAAATGTAGGGGGAGAGAAATAATATTAGATGATGAAGAAAAAGAGTGTAGCTTTAGAGAAGAATTAGAGACAATCTTAAATAAGTATGTAATGAATATAGAAAAAATGTTAGATGTAAAGGACAGAGTGATAACAAACATAAAAGCATAGAATAATGGAAATATTAGGTGTACAGAAAATAAATTGAATGAGGCAGGGGAAAAACTGAAATATGGAAATGCAAGAGATTTAACTGAATGGGCAGTGGTGATGGTGAAGAATTTAGAATATAGAACAAAATTAAATCTATTATCATGCTTTAATAAGATGGCAGAAAAGAAAGAATTTCCTGATAGCTGGAATAATACAAGAGTAAGGCTACTATTAAACAATTATAGACTGATAGTGGTAACATCAATGTTATATAAAGTTTTTGATATATGATGATTAGAAGGGTTGCAAAATGAATGGAAGAAAATAATATAGTGAGAAAAATGCAAAGATGTTTTTGATCAGATAAGGTGTAAAAGAAATAGATATGAGGAGGAATGCAGGTAGACAGTTATATATGGTCTTTAGAAATCTAGAGAAGGCATATGATAGAGTAAATAGAAATTAGATTATGGGTATGTTTAATAAATTTGGGTCTGAATGGAGTTTTAGTGGATATTATTAAGAGATTGTGTGAAAATAATTACCATATGTATCAATTAGGAAATATAGAATCAGAATTAAAAGTTGGATGAGACTAAAGCAAGGATGTCCCATGTCACATATTTTGTTTTTGTTATATTTGAGAGATATGGAGAAAACAATAGGGAGATTAGAAACAGGGATAAAGATATCATTAATAGATTACAAGGGAATGTATATATTATCAGGCCTTTTATTTGCTGATGATATATGTTCTTGTGGACAGAAAGTAAGAAGTTGAAGACATGTGCAAGGGTGGATAAAGAGATGGGAATCAAATTTAGTAAAATTAAATTAAAAGTAATGATGATAAATGCTGAGGAAAGAGAAAATAAATAATATTTATTGGAGGATATAATGTTAAAGGTATAACTATTTGGGAATTGTATTAAGTAATCAGAGAAATTGCTTGGGTGAATGGAAGAAAAAATTGATAAATGAAGCAAAGAAAAAAAAAAGGTTGATAAAGAAATTGACAGTGTTGTTATATAATAAATATGATGTAGCTAGAATTGTATGGAAGGGAGTGGCATTGGCAGGATTAACTTATGGTAACAATGTATTATGTCTTAATAAAGAGGTGTTGGATTATTTAGAAAAATTAGCAGATGTGTGGATGGCAAAGAGACAATTCAAGGAGAAATGGGATGATCAAGTTTTTATATAAGAGATGCAAAAAGCAAAATGAAAATGTTCAGAAGATTGATATTTATGGATAATAAGAGAATAATCAAAATAGTATTTAATTGGTTTATGAGTAAAGAACAGGCAACAAGATGGGTGAAAATGATAGTATGATATGCAGAGGATTTGGATAAAAACTATATGTCAATATACTTATACAAAAGTAGGATTTTTGTGTTAGGAGAATTGTTAATTGTTATAGTAAGAATAAATGGGATAGAAGAATAGATGCACTAATAACAAATAGGAAGTTGGAGAAATGGAGAACTAGTATGAAGAATAAAAAATTAAATATATATAGAAGTAAACAGAATATTCGATGCAAGTTAATTTGTGATAATGGCAAGGAAAGTTTCCTGTTTAAGACTTAAATAGGATTATTAGCAGCAAGGAAATATACATATAAATGCAAAAATATGGGTGATTTCGTCTGCAAGGTATGTAAGGAAGGCGTAGAAAATATTAGACATCTGTTAATTGAATGTAAATGCCTACATGCAAAAAGAGTACATATAATAAAGTTGTGGGAGAATAAATATAAACAAAGTGATTATACAGAAAGTAGGTTATTGGTTTTTATGCTGAGTTTGGCAAAAGATAAAGGGGATTTAGATATAAAGGCCCTAGAGTTGACAAAGATAATGTTGTGGAAATCGGATGGATCAGGATAGAGAAGAATATGGAAAAAACTTAGGGTGGGAAATGAAAAAAGCAGGCAAGGTGGTGAACAGGTTTCTCTGGGGATAGTGGCTGAGAGATTCCTGATTCCGATAAAGGAGAAGCCATAGTGCATCACACATCATATATTTGTAAATAAATAGAAAAAAAAAAAAAACTTAAATTACAAAAATGACGGACTTTCAGGCCGTGTACATTTCTCCCATTTATTTAGATAATATTTGAATCTTTTGCTTAATTTAAACTAAATCTTAAAAAAAAGTGTTATATCAACCAATTAAAAAAAACAACAACATTCAAACAATCAATCGAAAAACCATTACAAAAATACTGTCTAATTTGATTAAAGTAAAATATATATCGGTAATGCTATCAAATTCAAATTGAAAAAAAAAACAACAACTTTAAATTTAGTTAAAGTAAAATATATATCCAACAAATATAAAAGTATAGTGTAAATTTCTTTTAATTAAAATAATTTTTGGTATTAGATATATAAATAATTAGTGAAAATGTCAAAAATATATAAATATAATTACAAAACAATTCTAAAATGAACGTTACAGATATACGGATATTTCTATAGTCCGAAAAATTATAAGTATAAATTAAATAAAATAAACATATAATTGAATATATTTTAAATAAAAATGGATAATAATCAGGATAACAAAGAGACACCAGTAGTATTAAAACTTATTTATATAGAGAACAATTAAATGCTTGGAGAGAAAAGAGACTAAAAGAATCAGATTAAAAAAGAAAGCAATGTGCTCAAGAAAATGAATTTATAGAAGATCTCAATGTTTATATAATGTATCAAAATGTCAAAGAGAAAGATGAGAAAATGATTCATCTTTTCAATGATCACATTCTTCAGTGAATCTTAATGCAGATAATAGTAAACAATAAGAGAATGGATCACCTTTTCAATGATCAAAGTGTTTAGTAAAATGTAATGCTGCTAATCATAAATGATGTATCAATGAATCCATTGCCCAGCAATATAATCACTTAAAGCAGGATTCAGCTTCTCATGATGATCAATCAGAATTATGTATGTTACAAGATCCATCTCTTCTAGCTTTGCAACAAATAGTAATTGAAGCACAAGGAGGAATTGCAAATCATCTTGTTAATGATGCAAGAAGGCATCCCGGAACCTGTTAGAACAAATATTCAAGAACAAATTAAAAAAAGTCCTCATTTAGAAATAAATGAATTGATTATTATCACACATTCATATGGACCTTTAAATATTATTTATCAATATTGTGGAGCATCTGAAAAACCATGTGATGGAAAAGTCAATAGATGTTATTATAAAGGTAAAGTAAAACTACAATTGTAACCAAGATTTCCACAATATCTTCAAAATATTATATTTAATCCAAATACACATGACTATAAAAACTTCAAAGATAATATTAGATTTTTATAATAATGTTATTGCTTTTGCCTCAATAGATGATAAATTAGCAGGAAATGTTTTAGGTCATGGGCACTATTGTTTTCGAATTCAAAGACAATTTTATCATAAAACATCACATTTACATCCTGCTGAAGATGAAGAAAGAAGATATGCATAATTTTATGTATTGGATAGTATAGAAACATTGCAACAAAGATTAAATGTGATTATTGCTTACTACACAAAATTCAAAAATTACAAAAAATCACACAATTAAATCCATTTGCAGTCACTTATAAAATGTTGACTGAAGAAGAAAAGAGAAAGTTGCCAATATTCTGAAGCAAAAAATGTAATTATATCAACAATTTATATGGATTTACAAAGAGATCAAGACAGTCATAATCATTAATGTAATTTACCAACTGCTAATAAAGGCCATAGTGTTGACAAAAATCATGTTATGAAAATGGAAAGAAGCAGGATAGAGAAGAATATGGGAAAAACATAGGGTGGGGAATGAAAAGGGAAGGTAAGGTGGCTAACAGGTTTCTCTGGATATAGTGGCTGAGAGATTCCTGACTCCATAAAAGGAAAAGTCATAGTGCATCGCATCACATCACAAGCTATCAAATATAGATATATTTAAAAATGTAAATTTTAATTTAGCTTTATTAAAATTTGAAAATTTATTTATATAATATTAAAATATTTTATTGAATTTACATTAAATCTTAAAATTTTTTTGTTACAATAACCAATTTAAAAAAAGCATAGTCATTTACAAAGCTGGGTGCAACTCGTCTGTATATAAAAAATAAAAAATTAGAGTAAGCAACTATCTCTATATATACAAAAATTGTTGGATTCGCTATTTTATAATATTTTCTATCTTTATAAGAAAAAAAAAACATTATTGTTTTTATGTATTTTAAATTAATTCTTATTGTAACTTAAGGTATGTATTAAAACTTAAATATAATAAAGAAAAATGAAAATTTAGTCTTCTTTTTAAAAATTTGTTGTTTAAATTGCATCATAATATTTTAATTGGTTCTCATTATAAATTATTTTAAATAATAATTTTTAGAGAAAGGGAACTATATTATGTTCTGTTCAAAATTTAAATACTTTTTACAAATTATAAATAAATTAATACAAATTATTTATCTTTTCAACATGTGTGTGATCAGGTGGATCAGCAATATGAGATGGCTTGGAGAGTTGAGGGTTGTGTGAAAGTCTGAGTTCGAATCCCTTATATATTATAAATAGTATAATTGCCTATATATATATATATTATATTATTCCTTTCATTTTAAGTCGTTTCACTTACAAAATTTCACAATATGATCATCATAATAGTATAGAGAAAGGGGGGAGGTGGGACGAAGGAGGAAGAGGGAAAAAGGAGGGAGGGAGAGTAGGAGGAAAGGGGATGGAGAAATGTAGATAGATAAGGAGAGGAATGGGAGGGTGAAGAAAGAGAGAGATGTTGTATATATTCTGTTTACTGGGTGAAATTGGTAAGTAGTTTAGCTTAGTGGTGAAAGATCAATTGCATTTGAGGTAAAACAATTTCATTGTAAATGAAATCAAACTGCGTGCTTGAATATTTCATTTCTTGAACAATACCATTAATTTATCACCCTTGGTTTTTTTTTTTTTTTTTTTAAGTAATGGTTTTTATAAATTAAGAATAATTCAACAATATATTTTAAACTTTCTTTTTATTATAAATCAAAATGCATATATATGATGAGGGAAAATTAAAGATATTAAATTTAAATAATTGTAGTATATATGTATTGTATATATATTCTGCGAGCTTATTTTTTTATAATCCTAAATAAATGATTAAAAATTTACTACTTAATTATGTAGTCATTTTTTTTTTTTTTACACCAGATACTGTTTTAAAACCTATTGCAAATTTCATATCAATTAATTTCTCTTCAATACTGTGTTTTTTAAAAAAATCATTTACTATAATGACTACAGTCAAATATTTATGCATTTTCTAGAAACAATAAAATTGTTGAAAAAAAAACAAATCGCTAATGTCAATTTAGATTTATTAACTCAAAGGGATATCAAATGTGATTTTTCTTTAATTTTATTTTTAAGCAATCATTAGAATTTACTATTACAAATTGAATTAAATATTATTAAAATATTAATTTATTAGATTTATATAGTTTTAATGTGTTTGTGTTCAATATTAAATTTAAAAATATTACTTACATAAATCATAATTCATGTTAAAATAATACAGTATAATTATCACGAAAATTTAAATGACCATTAGATGATGGTAGGAAATGGCACACTATAGGAAACCAGATTCAAAGCGTTTTTATTAGAGTGAATTTCGTCTTACTGTATGTAAACAATATTTCACACTATGTAAGAGGTTTTTTTTTTTAAAGTTAAAACTTTATACATTTAAGATATGATTGCATGTATATAAAAATTTTAGCTTGTTTTTTATTTTTTTAGATTATAAATCATATTGTTGTGAAGTAATAATAATTAATGTTAATGTATCATTTAAATATCATATATTTTGTAAAGGTATCTTTTTTCTTATTTTTGTAAATATAGTGACTAGATTTTAAGCATAATTCTACTTTGTAGAATCTCTAATTACTTTACTCTGAAAGATTTCTCCAATTACAAAATCATAAAGAAACAGGTGGACACTTATAATGAGATTTGTATTTTATTCCATTAGGCATAAAAAAATATTGTTGAGAAACTGAAGCTATTTTTGTTACATGTTAAATTAGTCTTCTATATTATTACAAATGTTGCTAATACTTACACAAATATATGTCTGTGCATATATAGAACTGAAAGATTTAATAATCCACAGAGAAATTCATTTCTTGGTTAGTTTCCAGAAATTTTTGGGTAAATAGTTATAAAAATGATTTGCAAAAATCTAACTACTTTAGTAGATAGTAAAATAAACAATAAATATGTTTACAGTCTATATGAATATTATATATGAACATAAAATTAGCACACTTTAATGTATATGTATTAAAAAGAATAAGACAGTCTCTCCCAGGCTATGAACAAATAATATTCTAAATGTTTAGCAAGGATCAAGAATAGAATGAACCTATCTATTTTGTAAGATTTTAACATTTATAAACTTATCTTTGCCAACACTGGCAGAATTCAGAGTAAACTTAATATGTTAGCCACATGAAAATATTAATAATAAATACATTTGAGAATAAGTTAATTAAAATTCAAGTTAGAGACAAGCAGATCACCAGCCTGGATATTTATACAGTTACTTGGTCCCTGCTCAGACAAACAGCAAAGTTATAAAGAATGGACAATCCAGTATATTATATGTAGATAAGAACTATGTTTTAAGCTCATGTAAATCCAGAAAGAACTCTATCAAAAATGACAATGTAAATGTCAAAATTTGTAATCAACTTGTAGCAGTTAATTTACTATGTAACCACTAATGTTGTATTCTTTTGAGATAATAAAGGCCTTTTGAAACATAATAATTATTAATAACACAATCGATTATATAATGAAAAAGATAGAATCTTATTTTTAATAAACTTGTTTAATAAACAAACAAGTTAATAATTGAAAACATAAAATTATCATAACCTAATGTATATATGTAATTAAGGAAAGAAAGTGAGGTATGAATAAATAATACTATAAATATTTACCAAGGATCAAGAATGTAATGAGACTATCTATTCTTTAAGCTTTTGATGTTTATTAGCTTACTCTTGCCAACATTAGTAGAAATTCCAAATAAAAATTAATATACCATATATGGCATTAATAATTATTAAATTAATAATCAATTAGAAAAGAATGTGGAAAGAGTACAATTTTTTTGATTTTTTTAAAATAATAAAAAAGAAGTTAATAATTATAAATATAAAATTAAAAGGAATACCCACTTCAGTCCACTCTATTTTCAACATTGCTAAAATATTTATTTTATTTACTTATATCTGGAAGGAGAGAAGTTTATCCTCTTTAATTTTATACATTAAGCATTGCTAATTTTATGTTTACAATTTTTAACTTCTGATTGATTATTAAAAGTAGATTATTAAATGTTATATTTCGTTTGCATCATTTTTCATTGCTTATTAGTTTACTAATTATTAATGACATATATTTAAATTTATGCAGAATTTTTACCAATGTTGGCAAGAATAAGCTTATGGTTCTAGTCTATTTAATATAAGTAAAATTTGTACATCTTACTTCAAACACTTTATAGCAAAACAATTATTATATTGTAATGGTATACATATATGCTGTTATATCGCTCTCAAATGAAAATATAAAAAAAAGATCAATAAATAAAATTTATTTAAATTGATATAAAAAAATACACAGATATATAAAATACATAGATGGTAAACTGATTAAATAATTATTTAAAGTTAAAAATCTAAAAACAAAAGATTATTTTAATGAAGATAAAAAAATAATGAAAATTGTTAATTTTTTTTAAAGTTATTTTTGAAATATAGTAAGATGAAAATGAATTTCTATTGAAATGTAATGGCAAACAGGTCCCTGGAGCATTTAACAGATTGCAAGTCAGATAAGAGAAATTAAAATTACTGGTGCTAAGAAAATATTGGTGTTTCTCACTCTAAAAGCAAACTAATCAATAAATATGCAAACATACAATCCAGAGAGAAAAATCATCATCATCAATAAGAACTGTGCTAAGCAATGAGAGATCGATTATGGAATTTGATGAAAGTGAAGAGTTAGATTACTTTAGGGGATTATATTGATTTGGTTAAGATATTATGGTACCTGTATTGTGGACTTCCAAAATGTAGGAGTCACACAATAGACTTCATTCCCTCAGTTGCATTGACTGAGGTGGCTACCAATGTAGCAGTTCCTGAAGAATAACAAAATGGATTCATCTCCAATAGGAAAGAGCTATTAATCAATGATAGTCAAAGCTGTGAACTGGATGTGTAGCACATCAATGATCACAAAAATAGCTTTCAACAAACTTGTAGAAGTCCAGAGGAATCATAGAAATCGGAAAGTATGAATTTTTTAAAAATGAGATTTGAATTTTTAATTAATTAAAATATGAACTTTCAATTAGCATAACATGTTTGCTATTGTCATTTCCATTCTTGTTAAATTAAATTAATAAATGTAAAAGTTAGGTGTAAATAGCTGCATAGATTCATTAAGATTACATTGGTTTAAGTAGGGGTAATTTTGGGTTAATTGTTTCATAGTTGAATCAATGCTGCTGGATGTATATATGGTGTTTTATGTCAATTTAATCTAGGGAGGCATATTGGACTCTAATTTCCTTATGCCATGTTAGTATACAGGGCATATCAGTCAACTGAATGCATGGCCTGAAAATAGTAGCCATCACATTGCAAATTGTAGTAGAGATAATTCTTACACCACTGTTTTTCTTATGCTCTGGATAGGAACTATAAGACAATAAGGATTGCTTTTCCCCCATTATATAACATTTCTTTTCCAAATATATGCAGGTGATTCCTTCATCAGACAGACACACATTCCTGTAATAAATGAGGATCATTGTGTTTCTTTAATAATATCAGGTTGCTGATTAAATTTCTATAATCATGATTTTTGTTATGTTAACTTTCTCATTTTGCATTGATCACATCGGTATATCAGTAAACTAGCGTTGGTTTGAAAGCAAACTTTTGACTTAAAAGATTTTTTTCGAGTCTTTTAAATGCACATTCTATGTAATATATTTATGCATAGCAAAATTGTAAAATAAAGTTAAAATATATTGAAGTCATCCATTTGCGCATATAACATAAATAACATGAATTAAATTTATTTAATAATAAATGTTAAAGAATTAAATCCTCAAATTTGTTTTGATATTGTATGTGTGTAATAAATATTTTATCTCATTAGTTTTAGCAGTGTCTTATTTTATTTTTATTAATTCTATTTTGAAATCAATGATTAAAACATGTAAGTTTTAAATGTTATATTTTAAAGCCCAGCTTCTCCATGATCTAGTTACTAGGGTTATCAGTCAAATGAAAGTTGAACCACAACTGTACATATCTGCCATTTTATACATTTCTCTACATTCAAATAACCTAGCGGCACCCTGGTTAGGCAGATAGAAGTAGAGAGAGCTCTCGGTTAGTTTCTTAAACCTGCCTCAACTGTCAACTGCTATTAAATTCCAAAAACAAAGTGGAAGCAAACATCATCAATTCAAATTCCATGAATCCTGCATTTTAATGTTAGCAGCTTGTCTATTTATTAAATGCATTTTATTTCTATTTATAAAAATTGCCTTCTTAATTTTTTTTAATTATGGATTCTCTCTTCATGAAGAATTTTCACACTTTCAATATCAAATTTAAATTTATATTTACATGTTTTTCCATGATCAAAGAAAACTGAAGCAGTCATTAAAACACCATTATTCTTACTTTTTACACACTTATATAACAATTTATGCTCCTTTAATCTCTTTTCAACACTGCACCTTGATTCACCTATATATGATAACATAAACACACAAAAAAATTGATATACAACTTTAGTTTTCTACTTGACAGGTATGATATCCTTAGAATTATTCACTAATCTATTAACATTATTTGGAACATAGAATGAAACATTAAACATGTTCTTATATATGTATATCCTTAAAAAAATTTCAGTTGTGGATTTGAAATAAAAATAGATATCCATTGTTTACTATCAATCTCATTTCCTTGAAACCATTATAACTAGTTTTAAATTGACATAAAGTATTGTTTATTTGTTTCATTTTATAACCAACGTCAAGCAAATCCTTGGCAAATATCTCAATAATTTTCAGTTTATCATTTTGGTAATGATATATTTTTTTATTACGAAACAAAAAAGATCTAAAACTTGCCATCTTATGCATAATTGGTAGCTTTGATTTACAATTTATATATCCCCTTTTTGCAACAGCTTGTATAATTTAACATACTGTTATCTGTTGTAATAATTAAATCCAAATATTTAATACTTTTGTCCTGTTCCTTTTCAATAGTCCATTTCAAGCTATTCAAATTATTTTAATTCCTCTACAAGCAAATTTATAGTATTAGTATTTCCACAAACAAAAACATCATCAATATATCTTTTGTAAATTTTAATATCTTTAAAAGAGCATATATTTAAAATACCACTTTCATATGTAGACAAAAGAAAATTGCAAACTTGTGCAACTAAAGGCAGACCCATAGGCCAACCTTTAGAAATTTTATAATATTGACTCTCAAAAGAAGCAACAATGTTATCATCAAAATTTTTTAAAGAATCAACAATAAACATCACATATTTACAAACGCTTTTACTTTTTAATATATGTTCAATTATTTTTACAGAATTCATTCTATCAATAGAACCATACATTGTTGTTATATCTAATGAGGTGATAATAGCATTCTCATTAATCACTAAATTTTTAATACTAATTGCTAAGTCAAAAGATGAAGCAATAGTATTTTCCCCAAATCCTAAAAACTCTTGTAAAAGCTTATCAATATATTTAGAAGTGTGATACATGAATGAACCACCAAAATCAATCATAATTCACAAAGAATTACCTTCATTATGAAAATTTATAATAGTTTATTACCATTATATATATATATTCTAACCCAACATTTATTAGTTTATTTGCACTTTTCACCCATAGGAATAAAATGCATTTAATAAATAGACAAGCTGCTAACATTAAAATATGAGATTCATGGGATTTGAATTGATGACGTTTGCTTCTGTTTTTTTTTTTTAATTTAATGGCAGTTGAGGCAGCTTTAAGAAATTAACTGAAAGTACTTCGGTGGATTTAAGAATTGTTTATAATAGTTTATTACTGTTAAATTTATTATTTTTATTATATATATATATATATATATATATATATATATATATATATATTGTACCGAGACAAAGTCAGTACATGTATATACCCACACACACAAGCAGTGTAAATACCCTATATTATATTTACTTTCAATTTATGATAAAAAATAAACGTATTTTCTTTCAATACTTTATAAAAATACACTAATAAAATAAATGTTAATATTTCTGATTAAATAGTTAATAAAATGTTAATAATTCTAATTAAATAATTTAAGGCTTTCATATAATCTATTATAATAATATCCTCTAAAAAAAATAAAAATATTAAAATATTACTAATATGCCATTTAAATCTCAATAAGTAATTTCTATTTGTATATGCCGCGGGGGTAATTAAAAAGGGGTTTATTTTAAATTCTAACTATAGCGAAAGTTAAAAGCTTATAGAGGTGATTTTGAGATTAAATGCTCGACTTTTAAACTAATGTAAGATTATATTGTTCTCTTAAAACACACACGCACGTATGCATCAAAGGTATGAATAAGTATAAATTCTTTAACTGAGATTGCAATATGAGATTGCCTAAACCTAAGATTGCCTCAAGCATATGGATTGAATGAACACTACGTAGGACACGGACCCCAACGACAACTCAAAGAATATTGAACTCTGGGTGGAGATTGGATCCTCAGATAATAGCCAACCCATATAAATATGAGTCTTAGTCTTTGTCTAAACACCTTGGTTACAGTTTTTCACATTCTTTGTTTTTGTTTTGCTTATGCTTATAGTTCTTTTTTTAAATTCTTCCAGAAGCTACAACCAGAACTTTCTTTTTTGCTACCCGGTCTACCCAATATGACCACTATGAAATTAACCTTTAGAGCGTCGATCGTCATGATGGGCTAAGAAAACCCTCAGTGATTGATCGACGCTCCGCCACCAGAACATCTCCACCGCTATGAGTGATCAACAACAGTGTCGTCCAAACATCGTACTCCAATCAGTCCAATGACGTTGTCCCGTCTAACTTACAAGAATCGTCCAAACATACTATGCTGAACTTATATAAAATAAATAACCACTTATTATGGAAACAGTATCCAACCGGTTCGAACCCTCACCAAATTAGAAGCAGCAGAAGACTACGCAAAACCTAGGTAAACATTTTATTTCTTTTATGCTCCCATTCATTCTTTAAGTATACTTTAAAAGGCAATCTCATAACTAATTAAATTTCGCATTTCGTAAAAATCAAAATATAAAATGATCCATAATCCCTCATATTTGAATTAATATTTTAACCTCAACTTTCGTGAGAATAAAATATCAGACGTTATATAATTCCTCATATTTAAATCTTAGGACTTTTCCTGTTATGAACTTTTGTTCAGAATTATTGTTTTCTTTTCGCAACAAAATTATAACACACACCTAACTTCAAAATGTAAAAGAAGGAAATATATTATATCATCCATGTTTATTATGCATAATATGTTCTTTTCTGTGCGAGTGCAAGAATGCGTGTATGTGTGTGCAAATAAATCTATTAACTAATGTTTTCATTTTTTTTATATTCAATAAATTCCATTTTATTTAAACAAGTCGAGCATTCCTCAAATCATTCTCTATAATTAAAAAATATATTTAAGTATTATAATTAAAATTTATTCACGCAATTAATTATGTTTACTTTTAAATTTGTCTTTCTTATCTTGTTTTGTTTATTTCTTTAAACTTCATCGTGCCGTAAGTCACGATGTTTATTTACTATGTAGTTAAGATAGGTTTAAGAGTTGGGAGGGCCTATTATTAATCTGTGTAAGTAAATGTCAATAAAGATAATATGAATAATTCTATTGGACTGTATGATAATGGGGGGATGATATTACAAGCTTCTAATTTTTTTTATATAAGGACGCATAAATCAAACATTCGTACTAGTTGCAAATAACCAATATCTCGGCCCAATATTTGGACCGATCTGTAAATCAACCAAGCTTCTTCTCTATTGGTTATTATTGTGTCTTTTACCAGAATGATATTCTTGAAACAATTTCATCGTGACCCTGAGTGACCCTTATTGGTCCATGCTGGGAGTTTGAGCTTATGGGCGGGGATAAGACTTCGAAATCGTTTTTGATATGACGTAAGGTGATGCGAGAAATTAAATTGTAAATTAAATCATCGTATCTGGCGCCCCCTTGTGTTGATGATGAACAACTATCGATATAGGAAATTAAATAAAGCTTTACGCTATATCATGTTTATTTCGGAGCTCTCAATCCCTATACGATCGGTTGAATAAGCGACCGGTTACAAATGGCGCTTCCAAACGTGAGGCTAATATAAATAATGTTTTGGAGAGAAGCAAATCAAGACATTAGCCAAAAGCGGCCGAACCTCGTAAAAGACGCAAAACTTTTTCACGTAAATGAAAAGGGGAAAAAGAAAAATTATGGATGGACAACGAATAAAGCAAAGGAGAACATAGCGGGAGATGGAAGGCGCGGACGTTGATTAATCACTTCTTATCATAAATAAATAAAAAATAAAATAATCACATTCCTTAAGCATCAACAAAAAGTTGTAACAGTTTAAATATAAATCTTTTATTAAGTCATAAATGAACATCAATAACGATAATATGTGGGAAAGTGAAATAGAAAAAATAGTACAAACATTTAAGGGAAGGAGAAATGAGGACCCAAATGAACACATAGAGAGCCTAGAGAGATTATTCGCTTACAAAACACTTAATGAAGAGGGTAAAATAGCCATAGCAGTCAGCCACATACGTGAAGGGGCTCTAGATTGGTGGAAATCGATACAACAAAAACCAAAGACATTTAGGCAGTATGAAGAAATGATAAAGGGAGAGCTATTGGGGGAAAGCAAGACAAATGAGAGCCTTACGTGAAATAGAAAATGAGGAATGGAAAACAGGAGAAATGATGGAAGATTTTTTTTCGTAGGAGAATGGCACAGCTAAGACAAATAAACGTAGGCGGCACCATCTGAGGAATGGTTGATCAGAATAGCATGAAGGGGATTACCCGTATGGGCAAAACGATTTTTGACAGGGATAGATAACATGGACAAGGTAATAAGGAGGTTAGAAGAGATAAAGGATGAAAATGAGGAAGAGGGAGAAAGTCAAATAGCCAATATAGAAAAAATCATAAAGGAAGAGGGGAGAAGTAGAAATGGACCTCAATGCCCTAAAATAGAGGTTAAAATAGGGGAAATGAAAACTCATGCACTACTCGACTCAGGAAGTCAAGTATCAGTTTTGTCACAAGAAACATTCAGCAAACTTACCCAAGAAGAACCAAACCTCAAAACACTACCGCTTAAGATAATGCGCATAACCTTGGCAAATGGGAAAAGGGCCCAGGCGGAAGCAGTACAGGCATGGGTAGACATAAAAATAGCAGGGAACCAACATAACCAAATCATGCTGGTAATGCAGGGATTAATACACGATGTTATATTAGGATCCGATTTTATGGGGAAATACAAATGTAGCATCGACTACGAAACAGAACAAGCCCAGATCTCAGGAAGGATGGTACCTTTTATAGAACAAAGTCAAACAAAAAACATGGAACAGGCCGTACATAGTATGGAGTTAGAAAAGAAAATGGTAACGGGGGATACCGGAACAGAGCTAGAGGAAGGAGAGATGGAATTGGGAAATGTCCTTGAGGAATACAAGGACGTATTCTCCGACATACCTGGAGTCATCAGTGGTTACGAACACAGGATAAAGCTCATTCAGGATCAACCGTATCAGTCTAGATCATACCCGATCCCCTTTCAATACCGGCCAGAGATAGGCAAACAGATAAATAACATGCTGGAATGGGGAGTAATCTCAAAATGCTCCTCACCATATAACAACCCGATCGTCGTAGCAAAGAAAAAGGATGGTTCGGTACGATTGTGTCTGGACGCGAGACTCCTCAACAAAATCACAATCGCGGACACAAATGCTCCGCCCCCCATGAGCGAATTAATAAATCGGTTCAATGGGAAAGGTGTTTTTTCTACCTTAGACATGACCAGCAGCTACTGGCAGATCAGCCTACACCCAGATGACCGCCAGTACACGGCATTCTGATATAATGGCATCGCATATCAGTTCAACCGGATACCATTTGGTCTGAAAAATAGCGGAGCAGGCTTGATACAATGCCTTGATAGAGTGCTGTCGGAGGAGGTGAAGGGTTTCAGCACTATGTACGCTTGATGACATCATCATCGCGTCTAGGGATAATAGAGAGCATATTAAATGCCTTTCAAAATTATTTCAAGAATGTCGAGAGAGAGGGATCAAAATAAACCTGGGAAAAAGCAGGCTCATGACACCCCAAGTGAAATTTTTAGGGCATATTATCAGTAAAGAGGGGGTATCACCTAATCCTGAAAAATACAAGCCATACAAGAATTTCCAGAGCCCAATAAGAAGCGTGACATCAAGGCTTTCCTCTGACTGTGTAACTTTTTTAAACAATACTATCCAAATTTTTCAGAAGGGATAGAACCACTACTCAGACTTCTGAGGAAAGAAACACCATGGGCATGGAAAAAAAGAACAGGAGGATAGCTTCCACCGAATAAAGGAAGGGTTCTTAAAACACGTAGTGTTGGCACACCCAGACTTTGGACGTACATTTTATGTACAAACGGACAGCAGTGGGATAGGAATGGGAGCAATGATGTTCCAAAAGGATAGCAAGGGACAGAGCAAGGCCATCGCCTTCATAAGTAGACTTCTTTACGAAGGCCGAGCAGAACTACACGGTCACAGAGAGAGAGGCCTTGGCCATTGTAGGGCTTTCAAGAAACTGAGGCAATACCTGGTAGGATCAAGAGTGGTGGTCGTGACCGACCACCGAAGCTTAGAGGTTCCTGAACCGGAGTTTTCTGACAAACAGCCGCCTAATAAGATGGAGCCTCACCCTTCAGGAATTTGATTATACGGTAGAATACTGTAAGGGGAGGGACAATATAATAGCAGATACCCTTAGCTGATATCCCATGGGATCGATGCCTTGAAGAAAACGGAGAGTTATACATCGCGACGACACGAGCCCAAAGCGGGGGAGCATTATAGCCTTCAGAAAATTAAGGAAGCGCAACAGGAAGATAGAGAGTGTAGACAGGTCATGGATTTTGGCAGGCACCACGCGATACCAAATAGTCAAGGAAATACATTATGGGCCCATCGAAAGAAATGCGTTGTCCGAAACGGACTTCTTCAACGACAGACAAGAAATGGGCAGAATTACCGGGTGATAGTACCGAGAGCAATACGCCAGAATATTATAACCCAGGCACATGATGAAAGAGGACATTTCGGGGGCAACAAGACCGCCGGATGGATTGAGCAATGGTCTCTACTGGCCAAATCTCCACCGATGTGACCAAAGAAATAAAGAAATGTATAACATGCGCCAGAACAAAGCCAATGAATCGATCAAATGAGGGAATATCGACACCCATCCTCGTATGGAGCCAAACGACACAATAGCATATTGATTTCTACGGGCGTACCACCGATGTCAAACGGGAAGAGATACCTGCTGGTGGCATATGACTTGTACTCTAAATTGGTATCAGCTTTTCCAATCAGTCAAGCAAATGCAAAACAGGCGATTCGAGTTCTGGAGAATCGACAATTTAGGGAAGTGGGAAAACCAAAAAGAATTTTGTCAGATAATGGAACTCCGTTCGTATCCAAAGAATGGGCACAGTGGACAAAAAAATAATATTAAGCATGCCCTCACGTCTATTCGAAATCCTCAAGCCAATCCATGCGAGCGAGTGATGGAACCGGGACGACTTTTCAGAATATACGGCATGGAAACCATAAGGCGTGGGTAAAGGAAACACCACGGGTCGTGAGCATGATAACCGAAACCCGGAATGAGTCAACTGGTTTCGAACCCGACCGCCTTCATTTTGGGAGAAGGAGGTCATACCCATATGCCCAAGAACCCTGGCCCCAAAGGGAGAAAATAAATCGGACAAGGGATGCCCAAGAAGCTAAACGGCAATTGCAGAAAATGAGCCAAGTTCAGAAGAAAAGACAGGGAATCATGGTAGGAATATTCAAGGAAGGAGACAGAGTCATGGCATGTACGACAAACCCGGTCAGTCGGCCAGGAACAGGCCATTTATAAAAAATTTCAACCCTTATATGAGGGACCTTATGTCATAGGACGCGCATACGGGAACAATGCCTTCATATTGTATGAAGGGACCCAAGAATTGGGACATATAATGCCCGGGCCTTGAAATTAGTAAATGAAAGTTCAAACCCTCCACCTACGGATGAGGAGCGGGGTAAAGAAACAAAGAAAGGTCGAAAATAAAAGATTTTATTGTGAAAATTAAAATGCAAATCCTCGCATTTTAATTTTAGACGGATCGCGGGGATATGTACCGAGACAAAGTCAGTACATGTATATACCCACACACACAAGCAGTGTAAATACCCTATATTATATTTACTTTCAATTTATGATAAAAAATAAACGTATTTTCTTTCAATACTTTATAAAAATACACTAATAAAATAAATGTTAATATTTCTGATTAAATAGTTAATAAAATGTTAATAATTCTAATTAAATAATTTAAGGCTTTCATATAATCTATTATAATAATATCCTCTAAAAAATAAAAATATTAAAATATTACTAATATGCCATTTAAATCTCAATAAGTAATTTCTATTTGTATATGCCGAAGGGGTAATTAAAAGGGGGTTTATTTTAAAATTCTAACTATAGCGTATTATAGAGGTGATTTTGAGATTAAATGCTCGACTTTAAAACTAATGTAAGATTATATTGTTCTCTTAAACACACCGCACGATGCATCGATCAATGTATGAATAAGTATAAATTCTTTAACTGAGATTGCAAATATGAGATTGCCTCAACCTAAGATTGCCTCAAGCATATGGATTGGAATGAACACCACGTAGAGGACACGGACCCAACGACAACTCAAAGAATATTGAACTCTGGGTGGAAGATTGGGATCCTCAGATAATAGCCAACCCATATAAATATGAGTCTTAGTCTTTGATCTAAACACCCTTGGTTACAGTTTTTCACATTCTTTGTTTTTGTTTTGCTTATGCTTATAGTTCTTTTTTTAAATTCTTCCAGAAGCTACAACCAGAACTTTCTTTTTGCTACCCGTCTACTCAATATGACCACTATGAAATTAACTCTTTAGAGCGCTGATCGTCATGATGGGCTAAGAAAACCCTCAGTGATTGATCGACGCTTAGCCGCCAGAACATCTCCACCGCTACGAGTGATCAACAACAGTGTCGTCCAAACATCGTACTCCAATCAATCCAATGACGTTGTCCTGGTAAACTTACAAGAATCGTCCAAACATACTATGCTGAACTTATATAAAATAAATAATCACTTATTATGGAAACAGTATCCAACCGGTTCGAACCCCTCACCAAATTAGAAGCAGCAGAAGACTACGCAAAATCCTAGGTAAACATTTTATTTCTTTTATGCTCCCATTCATTCTTTAAGTATACTTTAAAAGGCAATCTCATAACTAATTAAATTCAAGATTTGTGAAAATCAAAATATAAAATGATCCATAATCCCTTATATTTGAATTAATATTTTAACCTCAACTTCAGAGAATAAAATATCAGACGTTATATAATTCCTCATATTTAAATCTTAGGACCTTTTCCTGTTATGAACTTTGATCAGAATTATTGTTTTCTTTTCGCAACAAAAATTATAACATACACCTAACTTCAAAAATAAAAGAAGGAAATATATTGATATCGATCCATGTTTATTATGCATAATATGTTCTTTTCGTGTGCAAGTGCAAGAATGACTGTGTATGCAAATAAATCTATTAACTAATGTTTTCATTTTTTTTATATTCAATAAATTCCATTTTATTTAAACAAGTTAGATATCCTCAAATCATTCTCCATAATTAAAAAATATATTTAAGTATTATAATTAAAATTTATTCACGTAATTAATTATGTTTACTTTTAAATTTGTCTTTCTTATCTTGTTTTGTTTATTTCTTTAAACTTCATCGTGCCGTAAGTCACGATGTTTCTATTTACTATATAGTTAAGATAGGTTTAAGAGTTGGGAGGGCCTATTATTAATCTGTGTAAGTAAATGTCAATAAAGATAATATGAATAATTCTATTGGACTGTATGATAATGGGGGGATGATATTATACAAGCTTCTAATTTTTTTATATAAGGACGCATAAATCAAACATTCGTATTGAGTTGCAAGTAACTCAATATCTCGCCCCAATATTTGGACCGATCTGTAAATCAACCAAGCTTCTTCTCTATTGGTTATTATTGTGTCTTTTACCAGAATGATATTCTTGAAACAACTTGTCGTAGACCCTGAGGGGACCTTATTGGTCCATGCTGGGAGTTTGAGCTTATGGAGGGATAAGACTTCAAATCGTTTTTGATATGACGTAAGGTGAGGTGAGAAATTAAATTGTAAAATTAAATCATCGTGATCTGGGCCCCCTTGTGTTGATGATGAACAACTATCGATATAGGAATTAAATAAAGCTTTACGCTATATCATGTTTATTTTGGAGCTCTAATCCCTATACGATCGGTTGAATAAGCGACCGGTTACAATATATATATATACTGAACAATGATACAGATATGTGTAAGAGAATGTATTCTGGGCCAACTGAGGAGTGGTGGTTCAGCATAAAATGTTTATCTTGGGGATCATACGGTTGTTCATAAGCTTTGGTCATATGTTTATGAATACATTCATCCACAAAGTGTTAAAAATGGATAAAAACCAGTCCCTATTTCAGAGACCAACCAACTGCATACTCTAACTCAACAGTTGCAACCAGTTCAAACATAGTGGTACCACCAGCTCCTCTGGATATCGAGACACTCAGCACATGGATCTCATTCTTAAACTTCATTAAAGCCTTCCTCAGCTCTGACTCCTAGCACACAGACCCAGAGTCTGACCAGCATACCACAAAGTCCAACTTAATAATTGCAACCAATTCTAACATAGCTGTTCCACCACCCCCCTGCAACACTAATCTATTCAAATGCACCAGAAAATAGGAATGGCAATCCCGCCATGCCTTCCACCCATACTAAGACCATCCCCAACTCACATTTCCAATGAAACCAAGAGAATGCATAGTAACCCAAAGAAGATACCCTAAAAAAGATAAAAATACTGACATTGATTTCACATCAGGCCAGACTTCACAGATAATTGCCACACTACCATGCAAATTTCTAGTCCTTTCCTATGTTACCAAGGCAACTCAACCACATATAGAACTAAACCTGGATTACATCTGTAGATACAGCATTCCAGACCATGTAAAATTTATGTAATCTTGTGTAAACCAATAAAACAACTTTTACATATGTAAAACTACAACTACAGATTACCCATGTAACCACAGCAATCTAAGCTATGTAAAACCCTTCAAACTAATCCACAGCATAAATAAACAACTTTTACATACATAAACCTACATCTATGGATTGCCGATGAAAACACAACAACCCTTAAGTAGTCTACAGCATGAAATTTTTTTGTAACCTCATGTAATCAATAAATCAACTTTTATATATGTAAACCTATATCTATGGATTCCCCATGTAACCACAATAATGCAAGTTATGTAAAACTATGTAACTAATTCACAGCATGTAAAAATTCCTGTAATCCTGTGTAAAACAATAAATCCACTTTTATATATGTAAACCTACAATTACAGATTGCCCATGTAAACACAGCAATCCAAGCTAAGCTGTAAACTCTTTGTAACCCTTTAAGACAAATAAAGCTTATCATTGAAACAAGAATAATAGTAGTAGCAGTATTAGTAGCAGTAGCAAGTAGTGGTAACAGTAGGAAGCAGCTGTAGCAGTAGTAGTAGTAGCATTATTATTATTGCTATTAAGGTTATTATTATTATTTATTTAATTTGTCTAAGGCATTTGACTCTGTATCTCACAAAATTTTACTAAGTGTTTATATTCATATGGTTTTGTGGTGATTTATTTCTATGGCTATAGTTACTTAAAGGATAAGAAACATGAAACAAATATTATATGTTCTAAGTTTTTTATAACAGTTAACTATGAAAATGCTGTTCAGTTGGTCCCATTTACTTATATTCTATATAAATGATTTATTTTCTTTACCTTTAGAATCTAAGATTTATGGTTTTGTGATATATTGTTTATCTTATGCTGCAGTTTCTAGTATAATTATTGAAAAAATAATTAATTGATGATTAATCCCACTAGTAAATGGTTAGGACAATAATTTATCATCAATCTGAGTAAACAAAGCTTATTAATTTTTCTTCTTTATAGGCCAAATATTCATTCGCTTAACATTACTATTTGTAATAAGTATTTTTGGCATTGTAATAGCATTTGTACTGTGCTAATATTTCTTTTGTTGATAATATTTGCTATCTAGGTATTTTTATTGACTTTAGACTATCTTGGTCAAATCATATTGACTTCCTTGTTCTCGCTAATGCAATTAAATTATATGTTTTTCTACTTATCTAAATTTTTTCCTGTCATTGATTACTTTAAGTATTTCTCTATCAAAGCTTATTATGTTATGAAATATATCAGTTTAGGAACTTTCGTTCTACTTCTTAATATCTATATATTTATTCATTTTATAGAATTATACATTGTGAATTATTTTTGTAGATCACGTACATCTGTTAAAGATATTTATGCCACTTTTAATATACTGTTAGATGCTTTCCATTTAGAATAAATATATAATTTTGATATTTATTGTAGGAAACTTCTAATAGATATCAAATTCCCTGTTGTAAACACTGTTTATCTACTAAATATCAGCTAGTTTTATTTAATTTTTCTTAAAACATCAGTAGGAAGCAATTAAGACATCATCCTAAATTATTTAATATGTTTATAAGATAATTGTTCTTTAAATTTAATGAGCACTAGTTATTTGATTTTTAAAAAGTAATTTAAGTGTAATTATTATATTATGCTAAGCATTAGTTTTATTTTGTTTATTTTATTTTTAAGTTTATACTGGTATGTTATAAGAAATATTTTATTATCATATTAAATTTCCAAAAGTAATATCTTACACTTTAATGTTTTAGTTATATTTATCCTTTTTTTTTTTTTTTTTTTTGTATTTTATTAGTGTTTTTTAGTAAATGATCGTTTATCTACTAAATATCAGTTAGCTTACTTAATTTTCTTAAAACATCCAGAAAATAAATTTAGTTATAATGCACCCAAATTTATTTAATATTTATTTATAAGAGATTGTTCTGTGAATTTAATGAACACTATCTTATTTGATTTTTAAAAAACATTATGTAATATTATTGTTGCTAATGGTTTTATTTTTTTTTTGTTTATATTATATGTGTTATGATGTAATTATTTACTATTTGTGATTTAATTTGCCAATGCAATATCTGTGTGATTTAATATTTTATGTTATATTTATACTTTTTTTTTTTTGTATTTTATTAGGGGGTTTTAGTTGTTAAGATAAATTCCTCACATGATTTTTCCTTGTATGGAATTTATCTCACTGTATTATACATTTATTGTTTTATTTTATATAATAATAAATAAATAAATAAATTAATATTATTATTATTATTATTATTATTATTATTATTATTATTTATTATTATTATTATTATTATTATTATTATTATTATTATTATTATTATTAATATTATTATTATTATTATTATTATTATTATTATTATTATTATTATTATTATTATTATTATTATTATTATTATTATTATTATTATTATTATTATTATTATTAAAAGTGATTCGTATTTGGAACTAAAAC